>PVHP010027768.1:0-23601 GCA_004024765.1 Zapus hudsonius
AGCATTTAGGTTGGTTCCAATTCCTAGCTATTATGAATTGAGCTGCTATAAACATGGTTGTGCAGATATCTCTGTGTTGAAACGAGGAGTCTTGAGGATAAATGCCCAGTAAAGGGATAGCTGGGTCAACTGGTAGTTGTATATCCATCCTGTTCAGAAGCCTGCCTGGCAGCTATGGGGTGGCTCAGGGTTCCTGGTACCCACCTGAGGCCTCCTTGCCTGCCTGGTGGTTAAGGGGCAGCTCATGGTCTCTGGTACCCGCCTGAGGCTGCCTGAGGCTACCTGTGTCTGCCCTGAGGTGGCACAGGGTCCCTGGTACCCACCCGAGGCTGCCTGGTACCGTCTGAGTCTGCCCAGAGGTGGTGTGGGGTCCTTTATACCTTCCTGTGTTTATCCACCCGGTTCCCCCCTGAGGCCACCTGACCCTCCCAGTGGCTGAGGTCTGCATGAACTTCCAGGAACCGTGCTAGGTCTGCTTGCCCATGGACCAGCCTCTGCCTGCGTGTGCGAGGGTGGATCTGGGACAAGTGTACCCGTGAAACAGGCACTGTGTGGGAGGGAAGGGGCCCAGCTGGCTATCCATATAATAGAATGTATTTTTATTTAATATTCTATGCAAAGTAGGATTCTATGATGGTATCAGACAGTGTAGTTCCTCAACTGTTAGTGTTGACTAAGGTCTTGTGGGCTAGCAATACATATATTATGTGTTAACACCATATAAAATAAATCAATACCTTTGCCAGGGTGGGAGAATTTTACTGAAAAACAGGTGTATATTTTTAGCAGGAAAGGACATGACAGGATTTGGTTTCGCACTGCTAGTAGAATGTGCAGCAGGGAGATGAAAGCACGGGAAACAGCAAGGTGGCTGAGAGACCTGTTGTGATCGTCTAGGTTAGACAAGGCAACAGTAAACAGGGATGAATATATACAATCAGGTCACTGTACATTTGTAAGCATTTACTGCTAAAATTAACTCTGGTGAGAGTGCTGATTCAGCTCATGATAGCAGAATGGAGTAGTTAGTAATTAGGGAATGAAAGTACATAGGGAGAACTCATAGGCTTATCAGAGAAGTATGTAAGAGAATAAGTGAAAAAATGAAAACAATACTAATATGTGTATACATACATATGTGTGTGTATCAGAGTAGAATCTTATTCTAGCCCAGGCTGACCTGGAACTCACTCTGTACTCCCAGGCTGGCCTCAAACTCACCATAATCCTCCTAGTTTGTCTTCCCAGGTGCTGGGATTAAAGGTATGTGCCAGCATACCTGGCAAATGTTACCGTTTTGAGTTTTAAAATTTAGCATCTGTTTAGAACATGTAAATATCTACTATTTACTAAAATTTACTAATATTCTGTCAGTTTGTATATTTTATAAATCAATGTATATAATCACTGATTTATAAAATATATGTCAAAATATATGTCAAAATCTATTTTTATGGATAGGTGCTCACAATTCAAGAAATATAATAATTGATTTACAGGAAGAAAAAGAAAGTCGCTCCTCACTAGGAGAGATCTGAAGCTTTTGCTGATTTGGCCTCTATCATGGTTTTCTTCTCTGGATAGCCAACACTAAGAACTAGGAGTGAAAAAGGTTGACTGGGAAGCAACACTTGTTGAAGGAACAGGGAATAAGGAACTCTGGGCAGGATGCAGACTTGGCACAGTCTCTGCTAGCCAAGCAGGGAGTTGAAGAAGCCAGCGGTGGACAGAAATGACTCAGCTTTCCTAGTGCAGCCTGGAAAAAATCACTGCCAGGGCTCACTTGAGAAGAGACACTTCTGTACAAGTGTCAAGTTGGGTTCTGAAGAATGAACGCTGCTAGCTTCAAGCTAACCTGATCTTCACATGTCAAAGACCTGAAGGGAGCATCATGTCTGCTGTATTCTTGTTAGCACCTTCCACCAACATCACTGCAGGGGCTTTTAAACTATACTGATCTCACCCTCCAGTGGAGATTGTTTGCATTTTTCAGAAGGCAGTGAGAACCATGGACAATCCAATTCCACCAACTGGACATGGGATGATAGCTTATATCCAGGCAAGAGATGAACCACCCCTACCTGATCATCTAAGGCTCAAATGAAATAGATAACCTATGAATGAGTAATGGAGAGAGAAACAAGGATACCCAAAATAGTCCAAAGCAGAAATCCAGAAACTCTTTAAGAGTTCAACAGCAATGCAGACTCACCCACCATGACCAAGGGTACTTTGTGAAAGAGGGGGCAGATAGATTATAAGAGCCATGGTGGGGAGAATATCCAGAGACATTGCCCCCTCAACAACAACAATACACACACACACACACACACACACACACACACACACAAATAAACTGACTATTGCTTGTACAATTCATAGCCCTCCATCCCATGGACTGTTCCAGCAATACTACAGAGGAGGGCCCTCAGTGGGGTGGGAGCAGGGAAGATGGAAAGGGGGTACCAAAACAAGACTTGTTCACACAGTGTTTCTAATATTAATAATAAATAAAATTAAAAAGAAAAAAAAGATTCAAGCCCAGGCAGTATAGTATAATCAACAGACTATGCTGGAAGAACCCATGAAATTTGTGTTTTTTTTTTCAGACAGAGGAAACATTCAAAAAGCAACAAATGCTGCTTTTCAGTCAGCTCTTTTCTTTTTATATAGTCCAGAACCCCACCTATAGTTAAGGCGACTCTTCCCACCTCAATTCGCCTCATCAAGATGATCCTTCACGGGCGATCCTAGGTCCTGTCAAGTTGATAATACACGCCATCATTCAAGTGCTCAGCGAAGTCAATAATGAGAATCACATCAAAGTTCATTTTTTCATGTTAGTCAAACCACTTTTATAACACATAAAAACGATTCCAACTATTGATGTAAAAATCTCACAATGCACTACAATTTTGTGCAGGAATAAACTTTGTTAATAGATTGTAAATATCTAGTACTTATAGCAATGTGAGGCGTCTAGGAAGGACAGAAAAGAAAGATAAAGAAATGAATAAATGAATGGAGTGACGGAGGAAGGATAAGAAAGATTTTGATTAGTTGCGGGAGTTACCTTAATTAGCCAGTGCCTCATCATCAGACACTTAAGGACTCTTGTGGGTTTAAATGGAAAAAGTTATTTATTTTACTGAAAATCTACAATTTTGGAAAATATCTTGGGGCTAGTATCTCAGCTTGACATGACATCAGCTGGGTTGGCTGATTTCATGTTGGCTCATTCATATGTCTGGTAACTTGGTATTGACAGCCAGCTCACTCAGGACTGGGCAGGAAGCTGTTATCCCTCACATGTTCCTTTCTATGGGCCGACTTGACTTCTTTGGACATTATATACCAGGAGAATTGGACAGGATCTATATTATCTTTTATGACCCTTAGAAGGCACATAACATTACTTATTTTGTGACTGCAGACTTTCTTTTTCTTTCTTTGCTTTCTTCCTTCCTTTCTTTCCTCTTTCCTCTCTCTCTCTCTCTCTCTCTCTCTCTCTCTCTCTCTCTCTCTCTCTTTCTTTCTTTCTTTCTTTTGAGGTAGGGTCTCATCCTAGCCTGGGGTGAATGGGCTGGAAATCACTGCCATCCCAGGCTGTCCTCAAACTCACAGGGATCCTCCTACCTCTGCCTTCCAAGTGCTGGGATTAAAAGCATATTCCATTACTCCTGTATTTATGGCAATACATCCTCCCTATCTATAGCTGCATCTCAAGGAATGAGTTTCAAATTACATGCTAGAAAGTATTGATGGGAGATGAGGGCATCACTGAAGTAAATATTGGAAAATAATTCAACTTTGGTGCAATGATAATGGTGATAGATTTCTTCAGCTTATAAAATAATAATCTCAAGAATAACATGGGACAGCGGAATATAACTATAGCCAAGAAAGTGAAAAAGTGATGAAATTTTTAAATACAATTGAGTATAGAGGTGTCTGGCCTTGAAACTCTGGGAGGATATTGATAAAATAAAACATTACTTCCTTCTCGCCTTTGATCACATCAATCCAATTCAAAGTGGTGGAGAACAGCATCCCAGTTAGCAAAAGAGAGTGTGAGTGCGAGAAAGAAAAACGTGTCACACATGTAGTTCTACTACTACAACCTCCAAATGTTTGTGACCTTTTAAACTCCATCCCATTTCCTCAACTTTTCACTTAATTATTTGCTACAAATCAAATATTTCTGATGCCACCCATTTCCAATTAGTGAGCTCTTACATCACAGAGCAGCTCTCTAGTCTGGCATTAATTCATCTCATCTGCCCTTTGTTATCCATTATTAAACACACCTGCCTCTTATGGTCAGTTGATGGTTTTCTGACATGGATTATTCTCGTCCATCACCATGGGATTCAGAGTATGAAACACTTATTTCTTAAATTGATCTGCTAGCAGCTGAAGAGACATTAAGTAACTTAGGTGAAACGTTTCAGAGGTTCAAACCCTTTCAGTGACAAGTAGCTATCATGTGTATTTCTTTTATATCATAGTAGTTGTGAGCACAGAACTGGCAGCCAAAATGCCTTGGTTTGTAGCCAGACTTGGCAAATTTACTGTCAGCCCCTTGGGCAGGTTGCTAAATGTTTCTGCTTTGGTTGTATGATTTATAAAGAGGAGGTGGTGGGAATAGTACCTCCTCATATGCTGTGATGGATTTACGACATTTGTACAGCTCTCGAGAGTACTGAGGGCACTCAGCTAAGTACCATGCTGCTGTGGCAGAGGCTGATTTCCCTTGGTTCTTCAGAAAAATCACCATGCTTTCTGTGGAATCCACTGGACTTTTCCCATGGGAAAAATCCTTGGTTATGCATTTGTAGTTAACATTTCAAAAATAATAGTAACTCTCAAGCCTCCTTCTGAACAAATATAGTCTCTTGCTTCTTAATTGTGAGGGCTGAAAAATATGTGCGCATCTTCACGAGAGGCTATGAATTCATGGGGAAGATGCTGTTCCTAAAACCTACATCAGAAGCAACTTTAGGACATGTTTTTTTATTCTTTTCTCCATGGTGGAGAATAGTGACCTACGGAGGACAAATAGTTTCCTACCCTCTCCACTTACTGTTTCTGATTACTTTCCCTTTTGGTCTCTTGAAGGAGGGGTGAGTTTTCAAGCTCCCTGGCAATGGAAATGCTTTCTTTTCCTTGTTTAATGGAGTGTTAAACCCAGTCTGAATTAGATGCATTGGAAGGAGATAAATTTCCTATATAAACACACACACACATATATATGTATATGTATGTATGTATATGAGACTCTCAGGCATGGGGACTGCTTACTGAGGTGAATAAGAATTATGAAGCTCTTCCTCAAAAATTTAATTAGTTAAATTAAAATTAGCTAAAGTAATTAAATTTAATTAAAAATATTTTTTATTAAAGGAGATTTTAAAGATCTCCTATGTATACCAGCCTACATGCATAGGGATGTGTGACTTTTAGGATCAGACAAACAATAGGATTTAAGTTTGGTGCAAAATTGAAAACAGGAAGCTGTGATAAGGCATATTATGTGTTTAGGGGTCATGTTGGATATAAAACACTTGATTTAAAGTTTCTCTCTAACCTCAACTTTATACATGTGCTTTTGTTTTACAAGTATATGACTTATTTTCTAGTGTGTGTATAGGTTTGCCCATGGCATGGTGTACATGTAGAAGAGGTCTGAGGACAATCTCGAGCTGTCTTTGCCCTTCCACCTTTCATGAGACAGGGTCTCTAGCTTCTGCAAACAAATGCCAGCCCAGCTGGCCAGAGAGCCTTGGCTTCTTCTGGCACCACCTCCCATTGTTGTAGGTGCCTTGGAACCATTGAGAACACAGACTCATACTGCACTTTGACTTTAGCCAAGGCTGACCAGGATTTCACTCAGACTGGCCTTGAACTCATTTGCAAGCAGAGAGAGATAGAGAGAAGACAGACAGAAAGAATGGACATACCAGGGCCTCCATCTACTGCAAACAAATTCCAGATGCATATGGAATTACAGTGGTACTGGGGAATCAATCCAGGGTTGTTAGGCTTTGCAGGCAAGTGCCATAACCAATGAGCTATCTCTCCAGTCCATTCTGCCTTCTTTTTAATGTACACATTTATTACCATAAATATTCTTAGAATTGTTTTTGTTGATGGTGATAAAGAAACTAAATATCCACACGGAGAAGATTGCAACTAGATCCACATCTTTTCTCTCACCCTGTTCAAAAATCAACTCAGACTGGGCCAATGAACTTAACATGAGACCTGCAACTTTGACCCTACTTCAGAAAACAGTTCAATATATGAACATTGGCATTGATGTTTGAAAAAGACCCTGGTAGACCAGGAAATAACAGAAGAAATTGACAAATTGGATCCCATGAAACAAAAGATTTTGTACAGGAGAAGAAACAATACACAGGGTGAAGAGATCCTAAAGTTGGGAAAACTTTTTTTTTCTAGTTGTTCATCTTGTAGATTAGTATTCAGAATAAATAAATAATTTTAAAAACTAAACACCAAGAGGGTCTTGACACCATAAATGGGCAAAGCGATCTGAACAGAGTTCTTAAATAACTAAGGGCTGGAGAGATGGCTTAGCAGTTAAGGCACTTGCCTGCAAAGCCTAACAACCCAAATTCAATTCCCCAGTACCTAAGTAAAGGCAGATGCACAAAATGATGCATGCATTTGGAGTCCATTTGCAGTGGCTAGAGGCCCTGGTACACCTAGTCTCTCTCTCTCTCTCTCTCTCTCTCTCTCTCTCTCTCTCTCTCTCTCTCTCTCTCTCTCCTCTCCTCTCCTCTCTTTGCTTGTGAATAAATAAAAATGTTTAAAAAATAAATAGTTAATAAATTAATGAAAGAAATCTTCAACATCTTTGGTCAACATGGAAGTACAAATGAAAAATATTCTGAAATTCCATGTTACACCAATCAGGATGGCTGTCATCAAGAAAAAATAATACAAGGGCTGGTGAGGGTGAGGGGGAAAACAGGATTCCTTATACACGGCTACTAGTAATGTAAACTATGAAAACTTGTATCCAGTTTCCAAAAACATATATATTGGAATAAATATTATGCATCCATTAAGAATAAAATCACATTTGCAGAAAAATGGATAGAGCTAAAGATAATCATGTTAATCAAAATACACCATATTAATCAAAAATATAAATCACTTGTTTTCTCTAATAATGAATACCCCAGCACTAGGTGTTTCATAGTTGATTTCTAACAAACATTTAAAAATTTAATGACAATCTTAAAAGTATGCAATGGTTAAGTTTTATTGCCAACTTGATCTGATTAGGAATCCACAGACATTTCTCTTAGGAGGGTTTCTCAGGTTGCTTTCAAAAAGGATTGACTGAAGAAGGAAGTCCTTCCTCCAGAGTGAGCCCATCCCCCAGAGTGGACAGAGTGGGCAGAATGGGCCCTCTTGGTTGTGGGCTTTATGTAAAAATGCCCTGAGAGCAAAGATCCACCTTTCTCCTGCCTGGCTACTGGTTTCTTGTTGGTGAGGGCCTTCCCTTACTTGTATGTGCATCTATCCTGTTTGGCTATCCTTTGTCACTTTCAAAATCAAGTTTCCTCAGACTTCCAGGATGAACTAAAGACCAACAGCTCACTTGACTGAGCATCTACTGGGTTCCTTTATGCTCACATCTGCTAACTGCTATTGTTAATCCAATAAATTCTCTTTTAAGTACAATTTATTCTATTAGTTCTGTTCCTCGAGAGAACCCAGACTAATACATATAGAATCTATATAAGAAAAAAAGACTTAAAGTAGAAGGGGGACTATCAAGGGAGGGTAAGAGGACCAGGGGGGAGAGGAGAAGAAGCAGAGGAAGAAATGGTGAGGAAGATTTAAGGGAGATGTGAATATGGTCCAAATACACATGTATGAAAATAATGGGTATGAAACTTGTTATTTTGTACAATTAATATATGTTAAATAGAAAAAAACCAAGCACCTCAATTTTTGCCATATTATGTTTCTAGTCTTGCTATTCTTAAAATATTTAAAATTTTTGGGCTGGAGAGATGGCTTGGCAGTTAAGGCACTTGCCTCCAGTGCCTAAAGCCCCGGGGTTCAATTCCCCAGTACAAAGGTGGTGGCCCTGGTGTGTTCTCTCTTTGTCTCTCACTATCTCTCTGCTAGAAAATGAATAATAAAACTATTTTTTAAAAAAGATATATAAAATTTTCTCTTTTGATATCTTCGTCCATTAGTGTGTCCTTTAATTTCTCCCAATACTAAAATTTCCCGTCTTCTTGATTTTAATTTTTTTCTTTTACTGTTTTGCTTGTGTGGATATATGTAATGTGCACATGTGAGTCTGGTGTATGGATGTATGGGTGTATGTAATGTATATATGTGTGCGTCTGGTGTATGGATGTGTGGGTGTGTGTAATGTACGTGTATGCATCTGGTGTATGGATGTGAATGTGCCCATGTGACACCTGTGTGCCTCTCTGTTGCAGGGTATGTCCATTCTCTTCAGAAGTCTCCACACTGCTTTGTATAGTGGTTGAACAAGTTTGCAATCCCACCAGCAGTGAATGAGGGTTCCTTTTTCCCTGCATCCTTGCCAGCAACAATCATTGTTGGTTTTCTTTATGATTGCCATTCTGACTGGGGAAAGGTGGTATCTCATTGTGGTTTTGATTTGCATTTCCCTGATGCTTAAGGATGCTGAGCACTTTCCCAGGTGAGAAAAGGCCATTTGTTTTTCCTCCTCTGTGAATTCTCTGTTGAGATCAGTGCCCCATTTTGTGAGGGGGCAGTTTGCTTTTTTTGTTATTAATTTTTTTTTTTTAGTTCTCTGTAGGTTCTGGATATTAGGGCTCTGTCTGAGTTGTAGCTGGCGAAAATCATCTCCCAGTTTGAAGGGGGTCTATTGACTCAGAGAAGGATGTTTTTGTCTGTACAGAAGCTTTTGAGTCTGATCAGGTCCCATTGGTTAAGTGACTGTTGCACTTCCTGGGCTACTGGAGATTTGCTCAGGAACTTATTCCCTATTCCTATCTCATGTAGGGTTCCTCCTATTTTTTTTCTTCCAGGGTTTTTAGGGTTGTATGGTTAATATTGAGGTTTCTGATCCATTTCGAGTTGATCTTTGTGCATGGTGAAAGGAGTGGATCTGTTTTCATTTTTTACACGTGTTCATCCAAATTGTCCAGCACCATTTGTTGAATATGCTATCTTTAGCCCAGTTTACATTGTTGGCACCCTTGTCAAAGATTAAGAAGCTGAAGTTACTTGCATTAAAGGCTGGGTCTTCAATTCTATTCCACTGGTCAGACTGTCTGTTTTTCTGCCAATACCATGCTATCTTAGTTAATATGGCTTTGTAGTATGTTTTAAAGTCAGGTATGGTGATACCTCCTGCATAATCTTTTTTACTCAGAATAGTTTTAGCTATTCAAGGTCTCTTACCCTTCCAAATAAATTTAGAGATTATTTAATCTATGTCTCTGAAGAAGGAGTTTGAGATTTTCATTGGCATTGCGTTGAATCTGTAGACTGCTTTTGGCAGGACTGCCATTTTCACTCTATTGATTCTCCCTATCCATAAGCATGGAATATCTTTCTATCTTGTCACATCCTTCTCTATTTCCCTCTTGAGTGTTTCAATATTTTCCTTTTATAAGTCTTTCACTACCTTGGTTAGTGATATTCCCATGTATTTGATTTTGTTTTAGGATATAGAAAATGGGATAGTTTCTCTGATGTCTTTTTCCAATTGGTTGTCTTCTGTATATGGCTACTGATTTTTAAAAATATTTTATTTATTCATTTTCAAGCAGAGAGATACAGAAAGAGAGAGAGAGAGAGAGAGAGAGAGAGAGAGAGAGAGAGAGAGAGAGAGAGAGAGAGAGAGAGAGAGAGAGCGCGCACCAGGGCCATGACCTTGTGGGTCTGGTTTATGTGGGACCTGGGGAATTGAACCCAGGGCCCCAGGCACTGGAGGCAAGTGCCTTAACCACTGTGCCATCTCTCCAGCCCAAGGCTACTGATTTTTGTGTATTAATTTTGTATCCTGCCACTCTGTTGAAGGCATTGATCACCTTCAGGAGTTTGCTGATACTGTTCTTTGGATCTGATATGTATAAGATCATGTCATCTGCAAAGAGGTATAGTTTGACTTCCTTTCCGATTTGTATCCCTTTTATGCTGTTTTCCTGTCTTATCGCTTGGGCTAGAACGTCAAGCACTATGTTAAAGAGCAGTGGTGAGACTGGATACCCTTGTATTTTTCCTGAATTAAGTGGGAACTCCTTGAGTCGTTCTCCATTGAGGATGACTTGTGCTTTAGGAGATCTGTATATTGATTTTATCATGTTGAGGTATAGGCCACCTATGCCTATTTTTTCCGGTGGTTTGAACATGAAGTGATGTTGAATTTTGTCATAAGCCTTCTCAGCATCAATTGAGATGACCGTGTGGTTTTTACAATTGAGTTTGTTAATGTGGTGAATTATATTTATTGACTTGCGTATGTTGAACCATCCCTGCATCCCTGGGATCAAGCTGACTTGGTCAGGGTGAATTATAGAATTGATGTGGGTTTGTATTCGGTTTGCTAGGACTTTGTTTAGGATTTTTGCATCCAAGTTCATCAGGGATATGGGTCTGTAATTTTCTTTTCTTGTTACATCCTTGCCTGGTTTGGGAATTAGGGCGATGGTAGCTTCATAGAAGGAGTTTAGGAGCCTACCCTCTTTTTCTATGTCCCTGACAAGCTTCAAAAAGAGGGGTTTCAGTTCTATGATGAAGGTTTGGTAGAATTCACCTGAGAAACCATCTGGACCTGGGCTTTTCCATTTGGGGAGGTTCTTGATTACCGATTCAATCTCTGTGATTGTTATCGGATTGTTTAGGATTGTTATCTGCTCTGGTCTGAGCTTTGGAAGTTGGTAGGTGTCCAGGAATTTATCCATTTCTTCCAGGTTCTCTAATTTTGCAGAGTAGAGGTTTTGGACGTATGACCTGATGATACTTCCAATCTCTTCAGGATCTGTTGTGATCTCACCCTTGTCATTTTTTTTTTTTTTAATTTGAGCCTTCCCAGTTTTTCGTTTGATTAAGTTGGCCAGGGGTTTTTCAATCTTATTGACTTTTTCAAAGAACCAACTCTTTGATTTGTCTATTTTTTCATTTTTTTTTCTTTTTTTCCAAGTCATTAACCTCAGCTCTGATCTTAATTATTTCCTGCATCTCAAGCTCCTAGGGTTGGATTTTTCCATCTCTTCTAATGAATCTTTTAGGTGGTGTGAGGAGAGTTGGTTGATTTGAGACCTCTTTGTCTTTGTTATGAAGGCATTTAGTGCAATGAATTTCCCCCTTAGAACTGCCTTCATTGTGTCCCACAAGTTCTGAAATGTTGTGTCCTCATTATCCTTTGTTTCTAGGAATTTCTGGGTTTCCTGTCTGATTTCTTGTTTGACCAATTCATTGTTCAGGAGCTAGTTGTTCAGTCGCCAGTATCTGTTAAAATTTTTGGATCCTCTCCCATTGTTAATTTCTAGCTTTAATACATTGTGGTCTGATATGATGCAGGGGATTACATTGATCTTTCTGAATTTGCTGAGGGATGATTTATGGCCCAGTATGTGGTCAATTTTGGAAAAAGTTCCATGCGCTGCTGAGAAGAATGTGTAATCTGTGCCCTTGGGGTGGAATGTTCTGTAGATGTTTATTTTCCCTAGTTTGTCTATTGTGCCATTTAGCAGCTTGATTTCCCTGCTTGTCTGTTGTTTGTACAATCTGTCTAGGGATGATAGTGGAGTGTTAAAGTCTCCTACTATGATGGTGTTGGCATCTATATCTGCTTTGCTTTTGAGTAATTTATGCCTAATGAACTGAGGGGCCCTTGCATTTGGTGCATACATATTTAATATAGTGATGTCTTCTTGTTGTATTTTTCCCTTGACGAGTAGGAAGTGGCCATCATCGTCCTTTTTTATTGCTGTTGGTTTAAAGTCTATTTTGTAAGATATTAGAGTAGCCACAGCTGCTTTTTTATTCTTCCCACAAGCCTGGAAAATTGTTTTCTGCCCCTTTACTCTCAGTAGGTTACTATCTTTAGCGATAAGGTGTGTTTCTTGAAGGCAACTGATGGAAGGGTCCATTTTCCTGATCCAACCTGCTATCCTGTGTCTTTTTATAGGAGAGTTGAGTCCATTTACATTCAAAGTTATAACTGTGAGGTTTGCCATGTTGTAGAGAATATGGAAGTTGGCATATGAGCTGTTGCTGCTATCTCTTTTGTGTTACCTTGCTTGTTCTCTGTTCCTTTCCTGCAGTTGGTTGTTTGTTTCGTCTGCATGGGATATCTCATGAAGTATCTTTTGAAGGTTTGGCTTTGTGCTCAAGTAATTGTAAAGTCTCGTGGAATACTTTAATTCCTCCATCAATTAAGATGTATAACTTTGCTGGGTAGAGTAGTCTAGTTTGGAATCCATTCTTCTTTAGGCCTAGAATTGCTTTGTTCCAAGCTCTCCTGGCTTTTAAAGTTTCTATGGAGAAGTATGACATGATTCTGATGGGTTTTACTTTATACATGAGTTTCCTTTCTCTCATTGCTCTAAGGACTCTCTCTTTATCCTCAATGTTTGGCATTATAACTAAGATTTTTCTTGGGGTGTTCTTCCTTTGGTTCAATTTGTTTGGGGTGCTCCATATCTCTCTTAGCTGTACAGGACTATCTCTTGTGAAGTATGGGAAGTTTTCTTGAATGATTCTGTTGAAAATATTTTCTATGCCTCTAGTTTGGTTTTCTTCTCCTTCTGGGATCCCCATGATCCTGAGATTAGGTCTTTTTATGGTATCCCACATTTCCTTTGAGTCTTGTTCACTTGCTCTTTTGAGTTTTGTCAAGGTTCTGATTTCTCTCGAATTCTCCTCTGTTCTGTTTTTCATGTCTGAGGTTCTGTTTTCCCAGTGATTAATCCTGTTGGTAAGAGATTCTAAGGATGTTATTATTATTTCAATATGGTTTTTGTTTTGTGCAACTTCTTTTTGGGTTGCTTCTATCATCCTGTTGAGATGTGATTTCATTTTCAGGTTTGATTTTATTACTTCTTCCTGACAGTCATTCTTATATTTGCAAATGTCTTTGGTTAATTTTGAAAGCTGGTTTTTGATACCTTCAGTTTGCTGGCTTGCCTTTAGTTCTAATATGTCTATTCTGACATCCATTTGGTTCTCCTCCATTATATTAAGCCTGGTGGCAAAGCTAATAAGCTGGCTTTGTACCCTTTCAATATGTTTGTCCATCTTTTCTTGCATGACTAACATTAAGTTCTCCTTAGGATCTGTGCCAGTATGATCAGGGTTTAGTGTCATGTCTTCCTGGGCCTGCCTCTGCTCTCTCCCTTTAGTTGTGTTGTTGATGTCATTTGGCAGCCTCGAGTTTAGCTCACTGTGCTGAATGGGTACTCCTGGTTTGGTAACAGATTCTGCTTCCGTTCTGACAGTAGGTGCAGACGTGCATGTGTAGAATGAGTAGCAAGTTACATCAAGGAAAGGAAGGGAAGTCATGGCTGGTCTGGTCAAGAACCAGCATAATATTAGAAATGTCTTCTTTTAGGTGATGAGGAGAAAAAGTTATGATTCTTATTAAAAGAAGAATGGCAAGTCTGAATCTTTTTAGGGCTCAGACCCTCCTGCAGTCTCTGGGCCATCCTCAGGTTTGTTCAGAGGTGACAATAATAGGTTTCAGGATTTTTGCTATCTCCTGGTTGCTGTGGCTCTCTTGAAAAGAGCTGTTTGCTTTCTCTCAACACTGCAGGAAACAAGCTGTTTTTCATGTTTGATAAACATGCTGTGACATGCTCATTCTTATCTCTAGGCTTTGCACTTCCTTGGAATGTTGCTTCCTTGCTTTGACAACTGATGATATGTGTAAATATTTAGCAATTTGCTATTTTCTAGTCATTTTCCCCCAAGCTAGACTGTATCCAAGTTTATTAAAGATACTTTTCATAAATAATCATGGTATTTCAGGAAAGACATAGGCAGACACTCATTTATAATATACAAGAACTTTCAAATTTCCTTCGTGTACGGACTATCAAAATCAGAAAGCCTTTCTAAAACTTAAGAAGTCTTCATCTGATGCTCTTCAGGGAAAGTTAAGAGTGAGGGTTGACATTTACCATGAAGCATATTGTTTTAACTACTTTTCACAAGCACACCCTGAATTTTAGGAAATGAAATGAAAGTGGAAGAATTATTAATCTGAAAAATAAATCCACAATCTTTTAGAAAAAGTACCACAGCTCTTGTGAAGAACACCATCTCAATGACATCACTGCAAAGCAGCCCAGTTAATCTAAAACCCAGGAAAAAACAATTTTAAAGGGTCAGGTTCTAACAGGTCTTAAGGGAGTTTAGTTTATGCTGATGTTGGAAGGGGAGAACATAAAAATGAATTTTGAGTTTTCTCTGCCACAGGCGTTTGTACCAAGGTGGTTATTGTGTCAACATAGGGAATCTCTCCTCCCAGGAGCCAAGAGGAATCTTTCAAAATTAGCAGGGAAAGGTGTTTTCCCCATTACTCCATCTTGGTAGATATTCTGTTAGTAACACATGTTCCCTGCCCTCCCCCCCCCAAAAAAAAAACAAACAAAAACGATGTGTTCTGTGTGCTAGCAACATTGCTTTAGAAAAAAAAAGTAAAACAAAATTCTTCATTTTTAGAAAACATGATAAAAAATAGTATTTCAAACTGTTACAGTCACCAGGAGTCCACAGCTACCAAAAACGCACACACTTCACTGGGCATCCCCAGCACCTTCATGTTCTGTGACTGGGCTGTTTAGTTTGGTTTGTTTCTGAGGCTTATTCCCATCCTTGTCACCTTCAACTTTTCCCTTTTCCCTTTTTCCCTTGGGGTATCTTCTCTCCCTTCTTTGTGGGGGCCTTTTTAGGCTTGGGCTCAGGCTTTGGAGGAGCAGGTTTAGCAGTCAGCCTTGTGCATCTTCTCCGGGGTCATTCACCTTGGCTTTATCTCTTCACCCTTTCTTTTAGGCATGGCAGCAGAGAGGAGGAGGTTAGAAACCCTTACCACAATCATTTTAACAAGTACAATACAATGACTGATGTGTATTTTAAAGGCATATAAATGACAAACCTCAGAAAAAATTGTAGGGGAATATAAGGGAAATGAGTCAAACCTAGGTGACATTAAACATGAGTTCATGTTTCATATTGATTGCCTTGGTGCACATTTCCCTGTCTGATACATGCCAGAGTTTTATAGAGCAGCAGCGGAATATATCATCCCGTCTGATATGCATCATGCTGGAGTTGGCTTTCCAGAGGTTAGGGGACAGAGGAGCTTATTCGGACTTTGCTGTCGCAAAAACCACACAAAATATTATGCTGACGTTAGACCCTGCAATTTGACCAAAATGTGTATTTAAAAAGCATGAATATTTTCCATCCAAGCATGATATTAGATAAAACATTTAGAACAGTCTGCCTACGATTAAAGATGAAACCGTTGGAATATTTGGATTCTTCCCACAGTTTTCAGCTCACATCTAAAAGTTTAAAAAGATAGAGCCAAAAATGGAATTCTAAAAGCTGAGTCTTATTGGAATTCCTTTTATTTCTGAGCAAAGCTTTCAGATATAGGACTTTCTTGTTCTTTTAAATATATCATACAGGAAGCCCAGTGATCAATCAATATTTCTTTTACTTTAATATTTAAGCTTACAAAAACCACAGAAAAATATTTCTTTAATTTTATTCTAAGCTTGCCTATATATATATATGTATATATATATGATGTTGGTCTAATTGTTAACGATATTCACTCAATAAATAATATAATTGACTATTAATTAGACTGACCAAAATAAGTCTCTGTGGATGAATCTGGAATTTAGATTTTGCAGTATGTCTGTCTGAATTTATGTCCCAATATTGATAGGAGTTTAGGACTCAGGGGGTCCCCCTAGGCCTCTGAACCCCAACCTTTGGGTTATTGTACACTTAACAAGGAATCGAGAAAAAAACTCAGAGAAGGGTAAATGTCAGAAATAAAAAAATCTGAGACCAATCAAGACTTAAGTTAAACTTTAAAAAAAAAATCTTTATTGTCAAAAATTAGATACATTGTAAGAGAAAATCTTGTGGTGGTATCTGCATTTCCCTCTTGCCTGTCACCAACCCAATGGGGGCCCTCCTTGGTGGGCATACTGGATCAGCCCATGGGATAGGGGTTTATGAATTGCCTAAGAGGCAGCCAGGTTTTGTTTTTTCCTCCTTAGTGTGTTGTTTCTTAGAGGGGCAATGACTCTGAATATTCTCCCCCACCATGGCTCTTACATTCATTCTTTCACTCCCCCTCTTTCACTCAGTTCCCCTAGTCATGGTGGGTGAGTTTTAAGTCTGCTTTATTGTTGAGATCTTAAGTGTCTCTGGACTTTGGATTGTGTTAGATATTGTTGGTGACTCTCTATTGTCCTTTCACGGGTTATCTGATTTGCTGTAGTAAAAGTTCTGTTGTTTATCTCACTACTTTCTCATAGGTTTCATTTGGGCCCTATATGACAGGGGAGGGTTGGTTCATCTCCTGCCAGAATGTCAGCCAACATCAAATGTCTTTGTGGTGGAACTGGATTGTCCACAGCTCTAGCTGTCTTCTGAAAAATACAAACATCTCCATGGGTGAGTGAGATCAGTAGAGGTTAAATGAGACAAATGTTGTTAATTTGACAAGAATCTAATGGGTGTAGCCTCTCTGTAGCGCTCTGGTAGTGGGAATTTTCCCTTGGATCATGATTTTTGGTCGCAAAAGATATTTCCATGGATCCCAGTTCCAGTTAAGGGTTCCTTGCCACTGAGCAGATCTCTAAGCCAATCAGTAAGCCCTTCATTACCCTCCTAGGCTTAGTGCCACTATTGCTCAGATGAGCACTTCTTGACTTGCTGATCTCTTCCATATAGCAGTGTGTTAAGCATTTTTGTGGCACCAGTCTGTATTGTATATCAGTAGTCTCTGCTTTCTCCAAATATCATTGACCAATTTTCCCTGGTAGCTCATGTAGTGCCTTTCAGCACTATACATGTGACCATCTGGGAGCTGGTTACCATTCTGGAACTAGCAGGACCTCTTCATCAGCCTCATCAGGTGTTGTCTGATGACACTCTGTGATGTATTCAGTAATAAGGTCTTACCTTTGGCCTGGGGCAGGTATTCAAGAGCTTTGACAAAAGCCTGCCTTGTTTTGGGGACTTTGTGGGTCTCTGATCAACAGCTCAGTGTGAGAAGTAACCAATTAATGGGACATAGAGTTGCAGGCCTGAGAAATTTTTCTTGGGGTTCGGCTTCCTCCCATTCTATTCATGGTCCCTCTTGCAGGTGATGCCCACAGCTTCCTCAAGAGCTTACTGTATGAAAGTAAGGATTTTATGGTATCAATTATTGGTTTAGCTTATTGTATGAGTCCCCTCACCCTCCCATTCCTCTCCCACCCAATTCCATCCACTTTGACAGTCTCTCAATTCACCTGGCAGGTTTGCTTACTATTCAAGCTTAACCTGGTTAGGAACTGCATATGAGGGAGAATATGCAGCGTTTGTCTCTCTGTTCCTATGTGAGTTTGCTAAGTATGATCTGCTCCAAATCTGTCCACTTTTCTTTAAATTTCATTATGTCATTAGTGGTTAAAGGCACTTGGTGTCAAAGCCTGACCACTTGGGTTCCATTCCCTAGTGCCAACATAAAGCCAGATGCACAAAGTGGCACATGCTTCTGTAATTTGTTTGCAGTGGCCCTAAGCCCTGATGTACTTAGTCTTCCTTTCTCTCTCATTCTCCCTCTCTCTCCAGAAATTAAATAAATAAAAACAAATGAAATGTGTTTGAATAAATGTATTTAAGATATTAGTTTGAAAAAAATGTAGTTTCCTTTCCCAAGAAAGTTTTCTTCGTCTGAGAAAAATGAAACTTTAAATGTTTTTGCCTAAAATTGTGTTCAAGGTATTAGATTGAAGTAAATGGAAATTAAATTAAAGGCACACAATAGGACCTACTCATTGTCTTGGAAAGGAGAAAATAGGGTATCATTTTTCAATTGAGTTTAGAAAACAAAGAAAATGACAAATACACTATCCATATAAACATAAACCTTAAAAGGTCATATATTTAGAAAATGTACCTATATCGATGGCAAAGTGATTACATAATGTTTGACAAAACAATCTATGCAGTAGGACATTATTGGCAGATACCTAATTTAAAAACCTCATTGACTTCTGTGTCTGCTGAAATGCATTTTACCATTGAGATGCAAAGCAAAGAATCATGTCCTTTGCAGATCACATTGATTCACGTGTTCTAAAAGCTAAAGCTTCATTCCTGCTTCCTTTCAGGGACTTGTGCTGATTGAACTTGAGAGGATGCAGCCACCATGGTTCAGTATAACCTGATCTATAGCTGGCCTTCCATTTCCTAGAGGAAGAGACAGGAGCCCATCATAAATAAAATGATGGACATAGTCGTTGCTCCTTAGCAATTAGTGGGGATGGGCACAGGGAGGGGAACTATTTGCACAGAAATCAAGTTTAGTTTTCAAACCCATATTTATGATTATAAGAAGAGCCAAGAACAGAAAAAATATCTTAAACAGTTATTAGGGGTTTATGGAAACTAAATAAGTGAATGGTTCCAACTGGAAGCCAAATGCTAGTATAAAAACAGATAATTCAGCAGTGGCAGGATAACTTTGGATCGTGAAATAATATATTTAAAAGTGAAGACACCAGTTCTTGAAACAATGACAAAGCCAATCAAAAGTGGTTTTACCACTGTCAGTCTCTTCTGGGTTTTTGATTACTACCTTTCTATCAGCTTTTGTTAAGTTTTCAGTTTGACACTGAGCTTATGATATTATATAAGAATTGCAGTTACTCTTTATGGACATCAGATCTACTTTTTCATGGGAATGTGGCTTCAAATATTAAGTATTTGACAGCTCCTCTAAGTGAATTATATTGTAATAATGAATATCTTTAGATTTTATTTATTTAAATAACACAACTTCTTTATTCACTGCCAAAGTAGTAATAGTCATTACTTCGGGTGCTATGGAAAACCAATAGAGTAATCTGATGTTCTTACTGTCCATTGAGAAATTAACAACCAAGGGTGAGGGAGATAATGGATGTAAAGGTTAATACTCATATTGAATTGGAAAACCAAGGTATGAGAGAGCAGAACTTTACATAATGTCCTCTAACATACAGAAATACACTAAGTGAAGCAGCCAGAATTATGGTAATGTTGGCAGTCTTTAGTGAAAAGAGATCTTATAACTAATTTGGGACAGGAAAAGGTGTAAGAGGACTAAGGAAATAGCACTGTGGAAGACTAACTATCTCAAGGATGCTGATAATTCACTAGAGAATCAGAGGGAAAAATTCTGATAAATAGATGAAAAACATGCTTATGATTTCTATTGAAAATATGAAGTCACAGAAAGTATTAGATTATAAAAGTATTTCAAGTTTGAAAATCTCAAATGGCTCAAGCAAATGCTAGTCGAAAGGAATGAGAATATAATGTATTCAGGCATTATATAAATTCAAATGTATGGATTGATTTTCAGCATGATACCTATGGACTGGGCCTCAGGCAAAGGTACAAACGGAGGAAAAAGAAACATGGAAATCTTGTTCTACATTTTTCTAGGCTAGATTCAAGTTTAGAATGCTCTTACTGCTAGAAAGGGTGTGATGCCTGAAAACCTTCCTCTGGCTTCTAAATGGCAGCTCTCTTCCATCTCTGGCTCTATTTCCATTGATTTGGACTCTGGTGGGTTGTGCCCTTATCTGGACAACCCACTCCACAGATCAAAGCTTTCAACACAAAGACCCCCAGTGGTGTGATCCATTTTTTTTGAGGTGGTACTAGGGAGGAGACCAGAGAACTCAGGCACTTGGACAAAGAAATCCAGGGTCTTGAGTCATAGTGTAGAAATCCAGGATAATTTCCATTTGGCAAGTCTCCTAGCTCCAGGGGATTTCTCACCTATGGGAGTGGCCTAAGTAAAGAAGAGCTATTCAAAGTGTGCTCCTCATTTGTCAGTGCGGATTGCTAATTATGGTCCATGATGAGATAGTATATTGTTCAGCTGAGCTGACGTTTTCTTTTTTCTTAGGATGACTTCCTGAAGAAAGTAGCATTAGTCTATATTCTGATGCAAGTTCCTTATTAGGTCTCACTCAGAATAAGGTATTGTTCTAAAGCATGGGGTTTAATCTGGAGTCATTATTGACCAGATGAATTTAGCCTAAAATAAACAAAACAAAAAATAAACAAAAAGAAACTGTTATGTATGCAATTTTCATATATAATGTATTCCCACTAGGTATTTTTGAGGATAAATATCTAAAACCAGAATTTTGGGGTTCCTGGTCAATGCACCAATTATAAACTGGAATTTGGAGTTCCTTGCAACTAATATATGCTAATGCTCCAATATGATGCAAGAATCTGAGTGTTCTCAGATTCTGGTTTTTATCAATTCGAAGAATCGAAATCCATAGACCAAATGGTAATATTTTGAGAGAGTTTATTATATTAAGGGAAGGAAAGAGGAGGAAGTACAGGAAGAAGGAGAAGTAGGAGAAGGCTGAATCTTTCAGGCTGAGTCCATGAACCAATCAGATCATGGTCCTTGGTGAGCCCTCTGAATCCACAAACCAATCAGATCTTGGTCCCTTGAGTCTGAACCAATCAAGCCTCTGCTTACTCACCTGAGCCAGATGATGAGGCTCACTCTGGTTGGATGTCTGAGCCCAACAAAGGAGGTTACTGCACCTGGCCCAACCTCTTCTCTTTCTTTTGCTCTGTGTCCTGGCCTGATCACCCACAAGAGTCTGTCCCTCCTTCCCAGCCTGCCTTCGGCCAAATAACTGGAATTGGCCTGGGTGGGAAGGGGAGAATGCTTATCTTGACTTGGGCATGTTTCTTCTTGCCTTCTTTCTTTGTCATGTTTCTAGGATAACCTCTCACTTTGACTATACGTAAGATTTGTCTTTAAACTGCGAGTCCTTCACTTTCTTAATCCACTCGTCTGGTCTGTTATTTGAAGGGGCTTCTATGTTCTATCTCCTGTGTGTGTGTGTGTGTGTGTGTGTGTGTGTGTGTGTGTGTGTGTGTGTATGTGTGTGTGCGCACGCCGACACACACCCTAACTAAATTCCTAAATAGCAATTTTCTCTAAATAAAACTCATGAATTATAGTTTCGCACTAAATAAACTCAATAACTCATAATTTATCCTCAAGTCCATTTTAAGAACTCTGTTAAAATTAGGATGGGCTTCACAAGTTTAGGGACCCTTCCTGAACCCCAAAATCCTGCATCACAGTGAGCTTCTAAACCTCAAAAAGCAGGAGGGGTTTTAAAGCTCACCTACAGAGCCAAATTGGGGTTATTTATAAATTCTGAATGGGGATTGAGCTAATTAGCCCTGACACCAATATTTGGGGCTGAGCTAACCAACCACAAGGCCAGGTTAAGGTTTCATCCTCCCAGGAATCTTAATTCTAGGAAAAGGGAACTCCTTCCTAGGGAGGGGCTCAGGCTGTCTATGGAAAAACAGATGTAGGGAACTCCTTGGAAAGAGATAAGGAGAAGCCAGGTCCTTCTCTGAGCTTTAGCAAAATGGAGATTACAAGGGCAAGCTAATTCCCTAATTTCATTTTTGGGGAAGGGAGGGATGGGTAGGGGCAATTACCCTAAACTGCCTCATTTTTACTATTTATAATACTGTGAGAGGCAAAGATAAATTACTAGTAATGTCACATTATATTCTTAGTAACAATATTCCTAAACTGAATTTATACACAAAAGAGAGTCAGGCATGGTGGTACTTGGAAAGTTCTGTTAGGAGGATAACTTGAGCAAATCTGCAATATCAATTAATAATGGAAACAATATCAAAATAAAATATGAAATCAGGAGCCTTCAAACACTACTTCTTTTAACTTATAACATAAAATTAGCCTTACCATTATTCTGTCTTCTTACAAGACTAGTACTACTAGGAATCTTTAAGAACATGCACGTAAGAAAAGGATTTTGGCACTATAAAGTGAAATTATACACGTGAAAAAAATAATGAAATTTTCAACCCATTCTTCTTATCTAGTATAGAATGACATAAATATGATAGATATATCTGGACTCTATAATAGGAAGATTTAAATTTTAGTATCTTCAATAAAATGAGGTTGGCATCATAGATATTCCAAGTTCCTCATCCACTTTAGATAGATTACAAATATTAATCTTCAATTTATAGAGTTGAGTAGTTAGAAATTATATCCTAATAACTGAAGTTTTCCTTTAAAGAATCACATTAATGAAACTGTTTAATGGGAAGAATATCCAGAGACATTGCCCTCCTCAGCAACAATACACAAAGGGGGAAGAAAAAAAAGAAAGAAAGAAAAACTGGCTACTTCTGGTGCAGTTCACAACCCCCTAACCTATGGAAAGATCCAGTATGCGTACCAAGGAATTACCCCAGTGGGTAGGGGACAAAGAGGAGGGAAATGGGGACACCTTCACAAGATTTGCTCATACAATGTATATAATTATTATTATTATTAAAGATATCAATTAAAAACATTTAATATTTAAGTCATTGTTTCAACAGACAAAATTACTTGTTAGAGGAGATGTTTTCTTTGTATATATTTATTAATCATTTTTATTGTATATTTTGGTCATATTCACCTATCCATTAAACTTTCTTATCCTCTTCCTATTGCCATGGAACTTATTTTTCTTCCAAAATATTCTTCTAATTTCATTTTTTGGTGTGTGTGTGTGTGTGTGTGTGTGTGTGTGTGTGTGTGTGTGTGTGTGTGTGTGATCCACTATGTTGAATTACTTTTGCTTGTAAATATTGACTAGGCTTTTTTCTGCTCCACAACCAAAATGTGCGATGTCTTTAGCAATAATCTTGCAACCTAGTTCTGGTGGCAAATGGCCTGTATTGTCTTGGGGAGCTCTGGGGCCCACCTAGCCAATAATTCATAGACACATATCCCACCCCTGGCACTGAGATTTTCATTTAATGATCTTGGCTTCTGTGAGGACAGGGTGGTTTTTCAAGAAAGTTTGGCCTCAGCATTATTTCACCTAAAAATCAGTAAAATTCTTTCAAGGTTGTTGCAAAATGAATTCCATCAGAAAATGAATTTAACTTTTACAAAATTATTTTTCACAATTTAGAACAGTTTAAAAAGTGATAGACGTACTTGAGAAATGTTAGATTCAATGAAATACTATTAAATCAAAGAAATTCAGCAGCAAAAATAGAATGCAAGAAATCAAGGGGCCCACAGCCACAGCCATTAAATTAACACAGGATAAGCCAGTGAGACAGAAACCAATGATTTCGACACAAAGACCTCTAAGCTCACAACCTTAAAGCAGCCTTAATACTCATCCACCACGACTCAGGGAACTATGCGGAAGAGGGGGCGGAAAGATTGTGAGAGCCGTGGTGGGGGAGATTATCCAGAGGCATGGCCAGGAGAACCTGGCTGAATACTAGGCT
>PVHP010027769.1:0-23544 GCA_004024765.1 Zapus hudsonius
GTGAGCTCAAGGCCACCCTGAGACTCCATAGTGAATTCCAGGTCAGCCTGAGCTAGAGTGAGACCCTACCTCGAAAAAAACAAAAGAAGAAGAAGAAGAAGAAGAAGAAGAAGAAGAAGAAGAAGAAGAAGAAGAAGAAGAAGAAGAAGAAGAAGAAGAAAAAGAAAAAGAAAAAGAAGAAGAAAGAAAGAACCCCCAAGTAAATAAGAGTTCAGAAGGCACGTATCACAGAAGTCCTAATTAGAAATTGACATATGGCTGCCACCATGTGTCCCAGGGTCCTCTTTCCTGCCTGAGGGGCAGTGGATTCAAGCTCTATCCCCCCCAATGAAAAATGTACAGATAGGGCCTTTGTGCCCCTTGTCCTCATGGTCCCCAGGATATAAGGTAGATGTGAGAAGGGGCTGTTGCTGGGTTATGGGTAGGGCAGATGTATATTCCCAGCCACAGGTCCCACAAACTCTCAGAAGACACTATGCACATGTGGCCCCAGTGTGGTTCGGGTGAGTGGCCCCGCTGAAGGCAGAGGTAGCCCAGGTCTGGGTAGACCTGGCTCAGGATGGGTTTGAGGCTTCCCAGAGATAGGGGGGCTCTGCACCATATCCGGGCAGCTGTCTGAGACCCCTGACCCCAGCCTAGGTTCCTCCACATGCTTTCCTATTCTGCCCCAAAGAGAACACTCTCCCACAGCCCCAAATGTCTCTGTCCTCCAAGAGGCCGGTGTGAATCACGGGAATTTACAGCCAGCCTGGAGTGGGATTTATGAGTCTGCCTGAAGCCCGGGCTGTGAGGAGGGGCTGCCCGTCAGCCCCCCATTGCCGCTGATTGATGAGGCTGTTTCCTGCCAAGAAAAACTCCCCTCTTTGGTAGGCAGTGAAGGAGAGGCTCCATGCCCAAGGGACAGCCTGGCGTCACCCCTTACCTGTCCCAGATCCAGACTCCCCCAGACCAGCTTCCCCAAGACCCTCTAACCCGACACATTGATTAACAAGCCTGTGAGTGCCAGAGCTCTGAACCCCAGACCCACCACCTTCTAACCCCTTCCCAGAGCCCTTCAAAATGGATCCACCTTGGGGTCAGAACCTTAGAAACTGCTCAAGTCTGGACCTATTTAATTCAGAGCCAGAAAAGGCCTCTGAGAAGTCCAGAACACGCACATGTACACACATACCCATTTCACAGAAGAGGGACTGAGGTACAGAGAGAAATGGCCTTGTAGCACAATGGCAAGGCTGAGCCCAGAGCCCACAGACCCTGTGACTGAGGATGTCAGTGTCTTGTCACTGCTGATTGTCTCATAGCCATGGCAATAGTTTTTATCTTCAAATTAGGACTTCTCCCCAGAGGATGAACAGACCTGACTTTGAACTTGTGCTTAATGACTTTGTGTCTAACCATCATGGCCTTTGGAAAATGAATATCAAAATAATCTCTCGGGCTGGAAAGATTGCTCAGTGGTTAAGGCGCTCACCTGCAAAGCCTAACGTCCTACGTTCAATTCCCCAGTACCCACATAAAGCCAGATGTACAAAGCGGTGCGTACATCTAGAATACATTTGCAGTGGCTAGATGCCCTGGCACATCCAGTCTCTCTCTCAATGTCTGTCTGTCTGTCTCTCTCTCTGTCTGTCTCTCTTGCTCACTTGCTCTGCTTGTAAATAAATAAATAAATAAGAGATTTTTTTTTAATCTCACCCTTCCAAATTGCTATGATGCAGTCATACCCCAGGATCTTGACCATTCCTGAGGTCTCAAGGACTCCACTATCTGGTTTGCTAGGGGGACACAGTTCAGGCAGGTAAAGCTCGGGTTGCAGGGCAGAAACAAGGTGGAATCCTATTGGGGGAAGTCTGGAGGGCTCTCTAGAGGAAGCCCCTCCAAGCAGAGGATGCAGAGTTCTGCACACATGAGACTGAAGTTCTCACCTGTTCTGGATGATGTGGGGGAAAGTCTCTCTCATCTCTGGCCATTTTCAAGACAGGGCCAGAGAAGACCAGACAGTAATCCCCACAGGCATCTTGCAGCGGTCTGACCCTCGGCTCTCTGAGGATCTGCGAGGTGCATGGAGACACAGTCCTGCAGTACCCAATTCTTGCCACTGAGAGGCAGCAAGGAGCGGAACGGGTGTTCCTTGCAGCTGTGGAGGTCACAGCCAGGAGACGGGCCATCCCTCCTCCAGCTCTGGGGGTCTCCACTCCCCAACGCCTTGAGCCAGCTCTCCTGAGAAGCAGAGCTGGGACACCAGCGCATCCAGATGTTCCATGCTCCCCACAACCCTGAAGAGAAGTCTCCCCACTTTTCAAATGGGGACCAAGAGAAGAGAGGACTCGGACAAGGTCATACCACCACGACTCGGACCCTTTTCCCCAGCCACCATGCCCACAACAGACGCGGTGTGAAAGGAGGCCTGCGTTGAGGTCCTTGGTCCCTTACCTCTGGCTGTGTCATTGGGCAGGTGGCACAGCCTCTGATCCCCTGCTGATCCTCTGTCAGTCAGTGCCTGGAACACGATCAGGGCTGAGGCTGAAGCCCTTGCTCTGTTGGTGGTAGGCGTTAGGCTCCATGAGAGTGAGACATGTCTCTCTTACTCAACTGGCAGCTGCCATCGGATGTCCCTCTTCGAATTCCCTCTAGGATTCTGGGCCAACCCTTTTTTTAATATATATATTTTTTATTGTCCATAATGAGTTACATTATTTAGTGGGCCAACAATTCCCCAATGCCCCCACTCCCCCATCCCCAATCAGCTGGATATCCTCCTCCATGGGCCATCTGGATCAGTCCTTGTGGCAGGGACCATGGACAGCCTAGTATTCAGCCCGGTTCTCCTGGCCCAAGTGTGTTGTTACCGAGGGGTGCCATGCCTCTGGATCGTCTCCCCCTGGGCCAACCCTTTCATCTGTCTCCTTCCCAGGCTTCCCTCCCCAGGGCCACAGCCATCCACCCAGGCCTTGAGGGGACACCCAGGAGCCTTTCTGCTCACCACCCCTGCTGCCCCTGGATTCCCACGTCTCCTCGGCCCTGCCTCTCCCTCCATCACCCTCTCCTGCCGAGTCTCCGCTCCCTCGGCACTGCACACTGTGTTTACAAGACAGCAATGACAGCTTTTTATTTCTCTCTTTTGTCTCCCTTCCTCCCCTGAAGGGAAACGTGCTTCCAATCTCCCAGGAAGACATGAAGGCTCTGGAAGAGAAGACGCAAACAAAAGAAATGGTACCATGGGTGATACACCCTGCCCCCACTCGTGGGCCGTGCACGCACACAAGTGTGCACGTGCCTGTATGCACACATGAGCGCCTTGGGTGCAGGCACACACACATGCACGCACGTGCGCACACACACACACACACACACACACACACACACACACACACACGCATGTCCTTCTCTGGCTGGAGCCTCCAAGAACGGCTATGTTATTTTGGCGGTAATTGAAAATGTCGATCTTTATTCTAGAGCATTAACAGGGCAGAGGGACTCCGGGAGCAAGAGGGAGGGAGACTCAGCAGAGAGAAGAGTCAGGTGGACTAAAGGGACAGAACTCTAACCAGCTCCCCATGGCTGTCCCTTATCCCTAGGCAACCCTGGGGTGGCTCCTCTAAGTACAAGGAGCAGGCAGAGGGCTTCTCTGACCCTAAGCACCCCAAATCTTTCATGAGCACAGGACCCTCCCTTCCTTTCTCCCACCCTCAGCCCCCCCATCTCTGCATGTGTGGGCACATATACCATTCTCATGGTCTGTACACCTTGCTTCTCAGGCTAGGGGAGCAGGTGTGAGCCAGCCCTGGGGTTTGTGAGTATGTCTATGAGAAGAAGAGGTGCCTAGTGGTGATTGGTACAAGGTGTGGATAATGTCTGGTGTTCTATCTGTGGGTTTTGGGGGTGCTGTTTGAGGGAGTGGAGTGTGAGGCATCTGTTCGAGGGTGGCTGATATGAGCTGCAGAGGAAAGTGTGAGGTCTCCATTTCTGTGGGGAACATCTTGGCTCAGCGTACTTGGGAGGGATGGATAGAGTCTGTGCACAGGCCTGTCTGTGCCTGTGTGTCCCTGTAGACAGGTGCCTATGCTTGCTGCTGGCCTGGGGCTACTGAGGACCTGAATTGCACCCTAGTACCCACGTAAAAAGCTCGGTGTGGCTATGCATGCCTATAACCCCAGTCCAGAAGGGTGGAGACAGAAGAATCCTGGGGCTCATTGGTCAGACAGACTGTCTGAAAACCTGCAGCTCCAGGTTCAGTGAGAAGCTCCATCTCAAGAAAACAAGGTGGAAGAGGAAGAGGACCTTCACACGCATGTGCAGACAGTGTACACATCTGCACAAACACATGCCTGTGCTCTATATATGCTACATACAAAATTTTTCTAAGAAGACTCAGGGGCTGAGGAGATGGCTCAGCAGTTAAAGGCACTTGCTTGCAAAGCCTGTTGACCCGGTTTCGATTCCCCAGACACCCATATAAAGCCAAATAATTGTTCATTCGCAGTGGCAAGAGATCCTAGTGTACCCATACACACTTGTGCATGCATACACACACATACACACACAATTTTTTTTTTAACTCAGAACAGGGCTTCCTGCAAAGTCAAGTTTGGGCCCACTGAGTCCTTCAGAAGGGACCAAGCCAACTGTGAGCCAGGTTAGAAAGACTGTACTTGTCTGACCTTCTGCAAGCTGCCTATCTGAGATGCCAGGAGAGGGAGGTTAGGCCAGTGATGCTTGCTCCATCAAAAAACATGGTCTTGGGACCAGAGAGATGGCTCAGTGGTTACAGTGCTTGCCTGCAAAGCTAACTACCTGGGTTTGATTTCCCAGTACCCATGTAAAGCTAAACGCACATGGAGCATGGATCTGGAGTTTGTTTGCAGTGGCTAGAGGCCCTGGCATGCCCATTCCCTTTCTCTCTCTTTCTCTCTCTCTTTCTCTTTCTCTGTGTCTCTTTCCTCTCTCTCTACATGAAAATAAATGAAATATTTTGGGGGGCTGGGTATAATGTCACAGGCTGTGAGCTCAAGGCCATCTTGAGATTACATAGTGAATTCCAGGTCAGCCTGGGCTAGAGGGAGACCCTACCTCAAAAAGACAAAAAACAAACAAAAAAAGCATGGCGGTATCGGGGCGTGGTGGCGCACGCCTTTTAATCCCAGCAATCGGGAGGCAGAGGTAGGAGGATTGCCGTGAGTTCAAGGCCACCCTGAGACTACAGAGTGAATTCCAGGTCAGCCTGGGCTAGAGCGAGACCCTACCTCGAAAAACCAAAAAAAAAAAAAAAAAAAAAAAAAAAAAAAAAAAAAAGCATGGCGGGGTAGAAAGATGACTCAGCAGTTAAGTCCGTTTGCAGCAGCTGGAGGCCCTGGTGCACCCATTTCTCCCTCTTCTTTCTCTCTGCTTGATGTGTGTGTGGGGTGGTATAGCATTGTCCTGCCAGATATGGTGGCACACACCTTTAATCCCAGCACATGGGAGGCAGAGGTGGGAGGATTCCTGTGAGTTGGAGGCCAGCCTGGGACTACAGAGTGAGCTCCAGCTCAGCCTGGGCTAGAGTGAGACCCCGCCTTAAGAAAAAAAAACAAAGATAGAAAAGAGCATGGTCCAGTGACTCTGCAGGCCCTTGATCTTCCCTGGAGGTTACATCCCCTTCTTAGTGTCTGTCTCCCCTCCAAACACCTCAGCCCCCAGAGGCTCATTCTGACCCTCCTTTGTCCTCCTCTCCTTCCCTCAGAACCCCAGATCCATTCTAGCTCTGGGGCTGGTGTCCCATTCTACCCAGAGCTGGTGGCAGAGGATCCTGGGCTTGTCTATCACACGAGACAAAAAGTAGAGCAGATTTCTGGTTTGAGCAAAGGCTCTAACCCCGAACTGAGCCCTGGTTCCAGTCTGACTGTCTGAGCCCTGATCCTGGTCACACCCTGAGTCTGAGCCTTTATTTAGAGGCAAACCATTCATTTATCACGTGGCCAAGTTGTTTCTATGCTCTGGGACTCAGTTTCCTCACCTTTCCAAGGCTGGGGGTGGGGGTGGGGAGGCTTGGTCTAGGTCAAGCACTCCATCACAAAACCCCTTGCAGAGTTTGGCCTGTAGCTCACCTGACCTGGTGACACAGAGGAACATCCGCTGCTGCTACCTGCCAGCCCCGCCCCCATCCGACAATTTCAGTCCGAGCATCACTAATTTTTGCAGCTGCTGTGATAAATGGCATTGTCGGCAAAATGACATCTTTCTAATCTGCTGTAAGACAGATGGGTCCCTGAGCAGGCTCGCTCTCTAGAGAGCCTTCCCAGGCCAGCCTCGCTGAGGTGTGGGGAGGACAGGACAGACACACGGGGCCTGGTGGGGGAGACTTTAGGATCTGGAGTCAGATATGAGCAAAGCTTCTAAAAGCTTCTTTCCTAAATATTGTTGTAGCTTTTTTTAATATTCTGTTGACACTCTCTTACTCTTTCCTATCCAAATTCAAGTCTATTCAATTCCATTTTCATTTTCAGTTAAAACCTCAATATTGGAGAGCTGGAGAGATGGCTCAGTGGTTAAGATGCTTGCCTGTAAAGCAGAAGGTACTGAGTTCAATTCCCTAGTACCCACTTAAAGCCAGATACACAAGGTGTCACATGTGTCTAGAGTTCCTTTGCAGTGGCTGGAGGCCCTGGCATGCCCATTCTCTCTCTCTCTTTATCTCTCTCTCTCTCTCTCTCTCTGTATGTGTGTGTGTCTCTCTCACTCTCTCAAATAAATAAATAAATAACTTTTTTTTTTTTTTTGGTTTTTCAAGGTAGGGTCTCGCTCTAGTCCAGGCTGACCTGGAATTCACTCTGTAGTCTCAGGGTGGCCTTGAACTCATGGCGATCCTCCTACCTCTGCCTCCCGAGTACTGGGATTAAAGGCGTGCACCACCACGCCCGGCCAATAAATAACTTTTTAATAAACTTTTTTTTTTATAAAATCTGAATATTGGAGCTAGGCGTGGTGGTGCATGCCTTTAATCTCAGCACTCGGGAGGCAAAGGTAGGAGGATGTCTGTGAGTTCAGGGCCACCCTGAGACTATATAGTGAATTCCAAGTCAGCCTGGGATAGAGTGAGACCCTACCTTGAAAAAAAAAAAAAAAAATTTGCCACCACGCCCCACCCAAAAATGATTTTTAAAAAAAACTGTCTCAAAAATAATTTTAATAAAATTAAATTTAAAAGGATAAACTGTTAGGCACCAGCTCTGCTGTGACCTCCTTTCTTTGCTGGTGTCTCCACCTGAGCCAGTGGGTCGGCTCGGCCCTCCCTCTCCTCCTTCCATAGTTCCCAGCCTCTCAGCTCTGAGCCCAGTGCCCTGCAGATCAGGGGCACTGTGCGTGACACTGAGACAGGAGTAGGAGAGATCCAAGGGTGGAGGTGAATTAGGGATCAGAAGACAGAGAGTCAAGGAGGGACAAATGCCTGTGAGGAAGCCCCAAGCAGGGGGAGCCAGGCTTGGCCCAGAAGACTGAGGTAATGCTGCCCCCTCCTGGCTGTGTCCCAGCCCCTCTGCCAGGCTAAGCTGCTGAGGTTGGGAATTTAACAAGTGGCTCTCCAATGGCAGTACTAATGTGACAGATGGCTTCTAGCAGCCATCCTGGAGAGCGCTCTCCTTTTACTGCCCAGTCTTCTGAAAACCCCGAGTCTTAGCCAGGTGCCTACTGTAATCTCAACACTTGGGAGGCTGATGTAGGAGTTCAAGGTCAGCCTGGGCTACACATAGAGACAGACCTTGTCTCAAAAACAGAGACCAGGCTAGGCATGGTGGCACACACCTTTATCTCAGCATTCCAGAAGCAGAGGTAGGAGGATCACTGGGATTTCAGGGCCACCCTGAGACAACATAGAGAATTCCAGGTCAACCGGGACTAGAGGAAGCCCCTACCTGGAAAAAAAAAAAACAGAGACCAGGCCAGGCCTGGAGTGGTGGTGCATGCCTTTGATCCCAGCAATTGAGAGGCTGAGGTAAAAGGATCACCATGAGTTTGAGGCCAGCCTGGGGCTACAGAGTGAGTTCCAGGTCAGCCTGGGCTAGAGTGAGACCCTGCCAAAAATAAAATAAAATAAAATAATAGGACTGGAGAGATGGCTCAGCGGTTAAGGCACTTGCCTCCAGTGCCTAAGGCCCTGGGTTCAATTCCCCAGGATCCACATAAGCCAGGCCCACAAGGTAGTGGCTCTGGTGTGCTCTCTCTCTCTCTCTCTCTCTCTATATATATATATATATATATATATATATATATATATATATATATGCTTGAAAATGAATAAATAAAATATTGAAAAATAAATAAATAAAATAGTAAAAAACCCAAAACAGCGACCGGAGTTATACAGCTCTAGAACTAGAGGTTCTTAGACATATTCCAAGACTATCCCCATCACTGTTGAAGGGGACTTGGAGGCCCAAAAAGAACCTGGAAAAGTCACAGTATGCTAACGGCAACTAGGAGGGGAACCCAGCTTCAAGAGTGCTTGCCCAGGCTCCTTCAAGGACATATACCTGGCTTCTCTGGCAAACCAGTATGGAACCCCAGGTACAGACCCTGTACCTGTCTCCCAAGGATCCACAGTCCCTCACCCAGAGCAGGGAGCAGAGAAAGCCACAGGAACTGTTTGCAAAACAAAAGAATACATAAACAAAAATATTTATTTATCTAATGCCTCTGTATGCTGGTCACTCAGCAGTACCAGCTCTGCTAAAAGATTCATGGTCAAATTCTCAATGTGGTATAGAAAAATAGCATCTTTGAGGATGGAGGGGATATACCAGCAGGGACCTCAGTCGCGAATGTCAACGATCAGTGGGCACAGGTGGGGAGAGTGCTTGATGCCCATGGTGAACGTGGGTGGACGAGGTTTGTGCACAGTGACCTGCTGGATGTCATGGGAGCCAGGGCCAGGCCGAAGTGTGTGGTCCAGCGGGTAGGTGAAGCGCTTGGCCATACTGTAGATGGGACTGCGGTTCTGGTAGACAGATGGTTCGGGCCGGGCATGCATGGCAGGCCCGGGGCCTCCTGCCACATTCTCTTTGTAGAACCAATTCTTTCTTGAAGAGCCCAGGCTGTAAGAGGGGGCGGATGGGCAGACAGGAGAGTTGGGCCCCAGCAGGAGTGGTAGACTATATTGGTTCGGAGCAGGGTTGGGATCCATCACTCTGAATGGACACCGATAGCCAAAAGTATACTGGGGAGCAGTGCGTTCCCCCGGGGGACAGATCTTCTCAATGTGATAGTGGCAGGGAGCTGGCACAGGGCTTAGGCCTGAAAATGAACAAAGGGGGAAGGGGGCTGGAGAGATGGCTCAGCGGTTAAGGCACTTGCCTCCAGTGCCTAAGGCCCGGGTTCAATTCTCCAGGACCCAAATAAGCCAGACCCACAAGGTCTCTCTCTATTTGAAAATGAATAAATAAAATATTTTTAAATAAAAGAATTAAAAAAAAAAGGCCAGGCATGGTGGCGCACGCCTTTAATCCCAGCACTAGGAAGGCAGAGGTAGGAGGATTGTTGTGAGTTCAAGGCCACCCTGAGACTACATAGTGAATTCCAGGTGAGCCTGGACTAGAGCAAGGCCCTACCTCAGAAACCAAAAAAGAAAGAAAGAAAGAAAGAAATAAAGAAGGAAGGAAGGAAGGAAGGAAGGAAGGAAGGAAGGAAGGAAGGAAGAAAGAAAGAAAGAAGAAAGAAAGAAAGAAAGAAAGAAAGAAAGAAAGAAAGAAAGAAAGAAAGAAAGAAAGAAAGAAAGAAAGAAAGAAAGGAGAAAGAAGAGCCAACCAACCATCATGTCAGGATTACATTTAAATTCTAGGAAAAGGGAACTCCTTCCCAGGGAGGCACTTGGGTTGTTCATGGAAAAACAGGTCCAAGGAACTCCTTTAGGCAAGAGATAAGAAGCCAGATCGTCTCTGGCAAAGTGGAGTCTCTAAGGAAAGGCCCACTTTCAGGGGCCCAGTCACCCTAACTGCCTCAGGGTCTCACAGTCCCTGGTACCCAGATGCTGGGTCCAGACAGAGACCTGAGTTCTTGCCCAGCCTGGGGGCTTTAGCACAACCCATGCAGCCGCAGGGCAGGAACACCAGGACCCCCTTGCAAGGGGTCAGCAAGAGAGTAACAAGGACTGTGACACTGTTGTCATAGCATAAAGACCATCAGTGTGGCATCAGTCCTCAGCTGTCAGCACAATGACATTGTCCTCATGTACCATGACAACAGGATAAAAACATCCCAAGGTGCATGACCATAGTGCCACCTTGATATACATCACCCTGTGACAGCATAATACATGTCATAGCAAGAACAGTGATATATACATAGTGATGTCAATGTAGATCACTGTCACATTTTATATATATATATATATATACATACATACATACATATATACATACATATATACATACACACACAAACACACTTTTTTTTTTTTGGTTTTTCGAGGTAAGGTCTCACTCTAGCCCAGGCTGGCCAAGGATCATGGAGATCCTCCTATATCTTCGTGCTGGGATCACAAACATGTGCCACCACAGCCAGCTGACATTGGTGTCTTAATGTGGCATCGAAAAGAAATATGCCACAAATATGCCCTGAGGTCCTAGGGATGGAACCCATGTCCCAGCCTCGAGATCCCATCTCCCTCCCTGATCCGCCTCACGTATGTTGGAGATGCGCTCCTCCATGAGGACCTGTGGGCAGGTGGACATTCCAAACCGAGTTGCTTTGGGATCCATGGAGTAGCAAGGCCCAGGGCTGCATACATCTGTGAGCCCTGCAGGATGACAATGAGGAAGCCCATCAGCCCAACCACCCTTGTGTGAGCCTGTCTTTTCCAGAAGAGATTCCCACCCCCATCCCACCCACCCACACAAGGGCTACTTTTAGATTTCTCTGGCCTTTGACTGTTTGTGGACTTTAATTTTCTTGTCTGTAAAACATGCTTTTGTCATATGACCTATCTATCATTCTATAGAGTTTGCTGGGAGGACCAGCTAAGGTAACAGCTGCATCAGAGTATGGGCAGCCTCTACGAAAGACACATCAGAGCTGGTGCCAAGGCTAATCATAGTCACTGTGGCAACTGTGAGTTTTGAGAAAGTGGCCAGCCCGTAGGAAGGTCACTGTGAGGAGGTGTGCCTCAGAAAGAGAGGAGTCAGGGACTCTAGACCTCAGACCCCTAGAAACCACCACATCCCTGCCCAGCCTCTCCTCTAACTGGCTATGGGCATCAGCCATGGGTCTTCTTTGACCTTCTGTTTCTTCTCTTCTTGGGAATGCTAGGCCAGATGAGAAGCTCTGAGACCACCATGCCCACCATATGTTCTTGCCCTGAAGGAGTTCCTCACCAGCCTTCGTGGCAAATAACCCCAGCAGAACATGACTCCAGAGCCAAAGGGCCCCCCAGCCAATGGCTGGTAGGGGTGGGTGGGAGGGGTGTCCTGCTCTGCCAACAATGGGACTAAGGTGAGGTTCAGAGGTTCAGAGCTGCCTTTAGAGAAAAGGAGACCACCTGGGAAACCCTGCTGGTTTCCTTCTGTCCCCATCAGGATAGACCTGGGCCCCCAGTGACCTATGGCTACAGTCTCCAACCCCTCAGGGACAGCCAGTGGGGACACTCACGCTTCTCTGAGTGCCTGGTGTGCAGGCTATAGGCTGGCTCCTGGAACATGGAACCATCGTGTTCTATGTAGCCTGTGCAGGATGGCCGGAGGTACTTGGCAGGCCCTGGACCTGTGAGGACAGACAGAAAAAAACAAAAGCCTGAGCTCCCAATATGGTACACCACGAAAGCACCCAGGGGCTGCCCTCCTAGCTCATATACCATCACAGACCCATGCATCAAGCTGCTTCCTTAGGAGAAAGGCTTCCTAGGAGAATGCTAAGATAAAATGTAATTTCCTGTGGGCTGACAACCCATAATAAGAGTTACGATTTACTGAGAGCTGACTCTGTATGCAGGATCATGTTAATTATTTGATGCCATTATTTCAGTTGAGCTTCTGGATAAACTGTAAGGTTTTCTCCATCTTATAGTTAAGAATGTTGAGGCTTAGAAATAGATTGCCAAAACCGGGCATGGTGGCGCATGCCTTTAATCCCAGCACTCAGGAGGCAGAGGTAGGAGAATGGATATGAGGCCAGCCTGGGACTACAGAGTGAGTTCCAGGTCAGCCTGGGCTAGAGTGAGACCCTGCCTGGAAAAAAAAGAAAAGAAAAGATTTTCAAACCAGGAAAGATGGCTCATATCTATAAATCCAGCATTCAGGAGGTTGAGGTATGAAGACTGCCATGAGTTCCAGGTCAACCTGGGCTAGAGTGAGAGCCTGCCTAAGGAACAAAAGAAAGAAGGAAGCACCAATCTAGGGGACTGGGGAGATGGCTCATCAGTTAAAGGCACTTGCGGGCTGGAGAGACGGCTCAGCGGTTAAGGCACTTGCCTCCAGTGCCTAAGGCCCTGGGTTCAATTCCCCAGGACCCACATAAGCCAGACCCACAAGGTGGTGGCCCTGGTGCGCTCTCTCTCTCTCTCTCTCTCTCTCTCTCTCTCTCTCTCTCTCTCTCTCTCTCTGCTTGAAAAATGAATAAATAAAATAAAAAAATAAAAAGGCACTTGCTTACAAAGACTGGTAACCCCGTTTTGATTCCCCAATACCCACATAGAGTGACACATTTGTCTGGAGTTCATTTGCAGTGACAAGAGGCTCTGGAATACCCTTTCTCTCTCCCTCTCTCTCTCCCTCTCTTTCTCTTCTTCCCTTCCTATCTATTAAGATGTTTCGCTTTCTCTCAAATAAACAAATAAGTAAATTATCAGAAAAAAAGAAATACAATTTTGTTCTTTATTTCTTTTTAATAATTTAATATAATTAATATTTTTATATTCTTTTATTTGAAAGAGAGAGAGACAGAGTGAGGGGAAGAGCATGGGTGTGCCAGGGTCTCTTGCCGGACTCCAGACACATGCACCATTTAATGCATCTGGCTTTACGTGGGGATTGGGGAATCAAACCCAGTTATATCTACCCAGTTATACCAGTAATGTGAGAATTTAAACAACAAGACTCGAGCATTTAATTACTGCTCAAAACCACTTTCCCAAGTAGCAATCAATCAATAACAACTTGGTTAGAATTAATTTGCCCAGGCTCCATTGAAAGAAAATAGAAGTAGCCAAAGCAAGGGCTGGGATGGAGCTAAATGGTAAGTACTCATCAAGCCTTTTCAGTCTCCAGCACCTGCAAAACTAAAGTCAGGTTGAGGGATCCTAATCTTTTTCCAAAAACTAGCCTTCCAGGCTGGGGAGCTGGCTCAGTTGCTAAAGTGCTTGCCTTGTAAGCATGAGGATTTGAGTTTGATCTCCAGAACCCATACATAAAAAGCTAAGCATGTTGGGTGTGGTGCACACCTTTAACTCTAGCACTTGAGAGGCAGAGGTAGGAGTTCGAGGCCAGCCTGAGACTATATAGTGAATTCCAGGTCAGCCTGGGCTAGAGCGAGACCCTTCCTGGAAGAAAAAAAAAGGCTGAGTATGGTGACACACACCTGTAATCACAGCTCTGGGGAGGCAGAGACAAGGGGGATCCCCAGGGCTTGCTGGCCAGCCAGGCTCGCCTACTTGGTAAGCCCCATGCCAATGAGAGACTCCAGCTCAAAATAAAAGCAAAAATAAAAGGTAGGCCTTAAAGGAACGGTGTCCTCTGGCACTTCTTATTTAATTTTTTTTTCAAGGTAGGTGTCATGGTTTGATCCAGGTGTCCCCCACAAACAAATGAATGTTTTCTGATTGATCGATCTTCAGCTGACGGAAGTTTGGGTTTTACAACCTCACTGGAGCTGTGTTGTTGGGGGCGGGCTTATGGGGGTTATAAGCCAGCTTACCCTTGCCAGTGTTTGGCACACCTTCCTGCCATTGTTTGCAGTGCTGTGGCGAAGGTTATGTCTACCCCTCTGCTCATGCCATCATTTTCCCTGCCAGGATGGAGTCCCCCCTTGAGTCCATAAGCCGCTTTGTTTGGGTTCTTTCTGCGCAACAACTAGAATTCTGACTGCAACAGTTTTTGTACCAGGATGTGGGGTCTGTTGCTGCTAGAACCCTGATCTTGTGGCTTGGCCTTTTGGAAGTGATCTGTAGGAAGAATGTGGAGGGATTTGAAACCTCATCCTGAGAGACACCTTGCAGTGCTGTGAGTATAGCTTGATGGACCATTCTGGTCAGAGTTGAAAGACCTGAATGAAGTAAGAACTATGGACTGTGAGGTTTGGCTTACGAGGGGGAGAAAGAACTTGGTCAGGACTGTGCCAGAAGCAGTTTGTGTGAGAGGCTGCTGCGTTCTGCCTGCCTGTGTCCTGGGAACCTGTGCAGGGTTGCTTGATGTAAAGATGGACTTGTGTGAGCAGAAAGATGGAGATGGCACAGAAAGAAAGATCTTTGGGTCGAAACTGCTGCCCGTTCACCTGCAATTGTTTGAGAGATGACAACCATTGAGATTGGGCCAGCTGGTCTGCATTGGAACAACAGGAAGAATGCGGACTCTGAAGTAAGGGGCCTGAATGCTCTGTTCCCCCCTGGATTAACAAGTTGGTAGCCCACCTGGTTCTGTGGAATGGGGATTGGTTAGAAAGAGAGGGTCATTGGATTTGCAACACAGTTTTGTTTTTGAAAAATGGCCATCGGCATGTGAAGCAAGTGTTCTAGATTGCCTGCGTGGAAGCCGGATGGAGCCATGAGGATGAACTATGGGTTGCAATGGAGACCCAGTAAAATGCCAGGACTATGGATGGGTGCCAAGGTGAGCTGCCAGCACCGGATGAAATTTTTCCGGACTGTGAGTAGCCGAGCTGGAGGGGTGGAATCGAATCTCCAAGAGACTTGTTCAAATGCAAGATCATTGAACTTGGAGAGATTGATGGTGCCCTGCTTGTTTTAAATCTTGTATTGGTTCAATCTGTTTTTGCCGTGCCTCATGTTTTGCAGTGTGAATGTTCTGTGCCATTACAGTTTTATTTTTGGTATTATGGCTCAGTTGGAAGCTGTGGGGACTTAGCGGTTGAGCTGAACACATTGCATTTACATCATGTATGATTATTAGTTTGTGGGGTCCAGGGGCGGTGGACTGTCATGGTTTGATCCAGGTGTCCCCCACAAACAAATGAATGTGTTCTGGGTAATTGATCCTCAGCTGATGGCAGTTTGGATTTTACAACCTCGATGGAGTTGTGTTGTTGGGGGTGGGCTTATGGGGTTATAAGCCAGCTTCCCCCTGCCAGTATTTGGCACACCTTCCTGCCGTTATTTCCAGTGTTGTGGCAGAGGTGATGTCCACCCGTCTGCTCGTGCCATCATCTTCCCTGCCAGGATGGAGTCTCCCCTCGAGTCTGTAAGCCTAATAAACCCATTCCTCCACAAGCTGCTTTTGTTTGGTTTCTTTCTGCACAGCAACTAAAACGTTGACTCCAACAGTATGTCTCACTTTAGGCCAGGCCTGGAAATCACTATGTAGTCTCAGGGTGGCCTTGAACTTATGATGATCCACCTACTTCTGCCTCCCAAATGCTGTGATTACAGGTATGTGCCACCATCCCGGCTTATTATTTAATTTGTGATTATTTATTTGCAAGGAGAGAGAGAGAAAGAGCGTTGCCACTAACAGATGAACTCCAGATACATGTGCCACTTTGTGTATCTGGCTTTACTATGGGTGCTGGGGACTGTCAGGGTTCGTAAGCAAGCACCTTTAACTGCTGAACAATCTCTCCAACCCTCCTCTGGCTTTTATATGCACCTGTGTGTATGTCACACACACACGTTTTTTAAAACCCTGGCCTTGGTATGTCCCCTGCTCCTACCCTCCTCCAGCCCTTGAAAAATCCCAGCATGATACAGCTGAAGGGTTGAGTTTGAAGGTGCAGGTGCCCTGCGTGGCCTTGAAGGAGTGTCTACTGGAGCTTCTCAGAAAGGCTGGCAGTCTGGGGCTCTGTCAGCAGGCCTGCCGAGAGAGTGAGCCCCAGCCCAGGGCAGGGCTTCTCACCTTTGATGGTGGCCAAGACGACAGGGGTCTGCTTTACTTCCTGCCATGAGGGCGGCTGCTCCTCTTTCTCTGGGTGCTGGGCGTAGAACACACAGTTCCTGCCCGCCTTGGGCGGTTTCATGGCTAAGGCTGGAAATGGCCCGAGAAGAAGCCGGTATCCCTGCCCAGGCCCCTCTGTCCACTCCCCCACCTGAGAGACTCAGAGTGGCTGGGGTGATCTGGGTTAGCAGCCTAGGCTCAAACGGCTGGAGCCGCTGCCAGGAGAGCGGCCAGGACAGGGCCTAGAACCGCAATGACATCACCGCAGAACTTGGACTGTGAGGCCACTAGTGTTTATTTCCCAGTTGCCGTGGCACCTGATCCGTGGCGTCTCTCTAGGCTGCTGGCTCGGTTGTGGATCCCTGAAAACTCTACTCCACCACCCCTCCCCATCACTAACCAGGCTAAATGAAAGGGACAGAAAGGGGGAGTGGGTGATGTGCAAACAGTTCCCACCCCTAGGACCCTCTACCCACTGCCCTTACCACCCTTCTCCCCAGGCTCTGGATGAGCCCTTCCTTCCATCAGAGACTGTTTCTCTCTTGGTGAAAGGACTAAGCTATTTTCCACTAAGATGTGACTGTCTGACAGCCCTTCGCAGAAAGATATTTCCCTTCCCAAGGTGTGGTTTTGTTTTGTTTTGCTTTTTTGGTTTTTTGAGGTAGGGTCTCACCGTAGCCCAGGCTGACCTGGAATTCACTATGTACTCTCAGGGTGGCCTTGAACTCACAGTGATCCTCCTACCTCTACCTCCCCATTGCTGGGATTAAAGTCATGTGCCACTATGTCTGGCTTGTTTTGTTGTTTTTTGTTTTGTTTTGTTTTGTTTTTCAGTCAGGGTCTGATGTATCCCATGCTGGCCTCCAACTCTATGTATCAATGACAGCCTTGAACTTCTGATCCTCTTATATCCACCTACTGAGTGCTGGGATTCCAAGAAGCATTACCACACGGAGTTCATGTGATGCCGAGGATAGAACTCAGTACTTCGTGTGTGCTAAGCTACATCCACAGCCCAAGACATGTCATCTTTAGAAATGGCATCAAGTTCAAGGATACTTGCGTGCTGGTGACACTGCAGACACAGTGTGGGAGGCAAACAGACTGGTGACTTCAGAACGCTCCCTGGGGGAGTGTCTCAGAAAACCCCGAGGGCTGAGCAAGTCCTGGGGACCTCTTCACCCCTAAGAGTTCAGGGAGGTTGGGGACCCACACCCACCATTTGTATTTGATCTGAGCCAATTAAGAGGTCTCCATCATAAAACCAAAAGATAGAGTCATTCATTCATTCATGGTTTGAGGTAGGGTTTCACTGTAGCCCAGGCTAACCTGGAATTCACTCTGTAGTCCAGGATGGCCTCCAGCTCCTCCTAGCTCTGCCTCCTGAGTTCTGGGATTCTTAAGGTGTGCAACACCACACTTAGTTTTTCAAGACTAGTCTTGAAAGAGAGAGATAGACAAAGAAAGCATGGGTATGCCAGGGTATCTTGCCAAACTCCAGACACATGCACCATTTTGTGCATCTGGCTTTATGTAGGGATTGGGGGGATCAAACCCAGCCATCAGGCTTTGTAAGAAAGTGCCTTTAACTACTGAGCCATCTTCCAAGCCCCAGATAAAGCTTTTAGATAGATCTGTGACAAGGAAACAAACCCAGCAGGGATCCAAGACCTTCCCAGAGTCTCTTACTTTATCAGAGGCAGGGACAGAACCAGGAAACAAAATCCAGGGGACTTTTCTTTGGGTCGCCATCTCCGTGCTCACAGAGTCGCCGGAACTTCCTCTGAGCTCATGCCAATTGCCTGGTACTTGTCCCATCAGGCAGGCTGGGTGCTCCTCAAGGCCCCTGGGCACTAGAAGGCTCAGGACCAAGACCAGGCTCCCAGCCAGCAGCTCTGTGGGTCCTGCACGCTCCCAAGAACCAAGCCTTGATGTCACCTGCTCACTCCATCCCGTGAACCTGGCCTCTCCTCTCTGGTGGCTTTTCCAAGGCTGCTCTGTTCCTGTCACATCTCCTTGTACACAGCTATTTTGCAGAAACTGACCCCCCCACACACACACACACAAGTAGACTCACAATGCTCTCTTCTGCTCCAACTACTCCTTTTATTTTTGATGGGGTCCTGCCCCTCCCCACCCAGCTGGCCCTCAGCCCACTCCAGCTACTTGTTCTGCCACGCATGCCCCCTCCTCGAATTATAGAGTCCCTCTCTTTGTCACATACACCATGCCTTTAGGAGCCCAGTATCCAACCTGTCTCTCACCCCCGGCTCATTACTACTTCTGTCCTACCCCTAACCCCCAACTCTTGCTATGACCATGGTATCACAAGCCTCCCCAGATTGACCTCTCAGTCAATCCCCTGGCTTCCTCATATGCAAACCCCTCTGCCAACTCCCTCTCAGCCCCCGACCCCAACAGCAGTCCTGAGTTCCCATCCTCCTCCCACAGACTCAGCCTCTGGACATCAGCCCCTGCCCTCCGATTCCCACTCCAAAATGGATACAAGGGACTCCACCTGCTCCTCGCCCTCAGACCTCTCCTGCCCTCAGAGATCTCAGCCTTGGACTTTACAACATCACTGATGGTTCAAGCTGCCCCATCCCCACACACTGTCCCAAGCATAGCTCCACATACCCTGCCCTCCCTGCAACCCTGCTCACCTGTTCCTAGCAGAGAAAAAGAGGGCTTCCTGCCACATCCATACCCAAGGCAGCTCTGTTCATTGACTTCCACTTCCTATGGGAAGCAATCCTCTGATTAGACTCCAACCTGGCACCTGGCATCTCCCTACCACCTCTTCTGCTCTGTACAAGATCCCCTCCGTCTACTAGAAACCCTCTCCCAGGCTGGAGAGATGGCTCAGCAGTTAAGGCGCTTGCCTGCAAAGCCTAACCACCTGGGCTCAGTTCCCCTGGAGTTCCTTTGCAGTGGCTAGAGGCCTTGGCACACCCATTTTCTCTCTCTCTTTCTCTCCCTCTCTCTCCATGCAAATTAAAAAAGTAAAATATATTTTAAATAACTCCTACTTCCACACCTATCCACCTTCCACAGACACACTTCCCAGCAGGCGTTTCCCTTGTGTTCGACCGTGTCACCCCCCCCCCTTCCCTTTGACTCACGGGCAAGCTGGCTTCAGACCCACAGCTCCACCCATGGACTAGATGCCCACAGACCTGCTGTTGTGCCCAGTGGACACTTTGATGCTCTTCCACATTGGCCTCTTAGCAGCACTGGAACAATGTGACAGACCACTCCCTCCTTCACCCAGCACCTTTACTCATTCTAGAATGTTCTCTTGGTTTTTCTTCTTGGGGTTTGGCTGCCTCATCACAGGCTTCCTTCTGGCTCTTCTTCTTCAGCCTGACCTTTCAATATTGGCAAATGCTGATTAGTCACAAAAAGGGGAAACAGTAGGTTCACATGGAGGCAGCCTGGAAGGTTCCACCTCCACCAGGTGATACAACTGAAGATCCCACCAAAGCCACAGTGAGATGCTGGTGCCTCCCGGTGGGGGACATGGAGTCACATACCGTGACTGTGAGGTGTTCCCAAGGAAGTGCAGTACAATCTGAATCTATCACGAGAACACCAGACAAACCCAAGATTTGCTCCACGAGATTACTGGACTGGACTTGCCAAAAAACCACTGTCACGAAAGATAAGAAACCCTGAAGAACTGAGCCACATTCATAGAAACTCAAAAAAAAAAGGGGGGGGCAATTAAGTATGCCATGGAAGCCAGCGTTTGCTTTTGCTATAAATATTATATTGATGGGAAAGTTGGCCAAACCAGAAACAAATATCTACGGCTTACTTCAAAGTATTAAACTCATGTTAATTTTCTGGTTTTGGGTCATTGCATTCTTGTCATAAAAGAGAAGGTCTCTGTTCCTGGAAAATACACACTGAGCTGTTTAAGGAACGATCATTCCTGCAACTTACATGCAAATGGTTCATAAAAAAATAGGTATGTACATAGAAGAGAATGAAAAATGTCTTAAAAAACAAAAAAAAAATGTGGCAATACATCAACACTTGGGAAATCTAAATGAAGAATATGTGAGAACTATTTGTAAGTGTCTTGCCATTTTTATATAAGCCTGAAAATAGGTGACAATAAAACTTAAAAGAAAAAAAGTGTCAGTGTCTGGCATCTGTGGGCTCAGTCCTGCATCCTCGGCTCCCTTTGTGTATTGCTTCCTCTGCCCCAGGCAGTCCCACTCGTCCTGTAACTCCATTAGTTGCGCTGAGCAGTTCCAACACAAGTATTCCTCTGCTCCTCCTGCACGCAACAGCATCAGGCCCGTGCCTGTACAGTGTCACTGGGTTTCTCACAAGCACAGTGTGGCCAAAGAGCTTTATGGGATATGTCCCAGCGCCCACAGTTCATCCCATCTGAGTGCTTGAGCCTTGGGCTTATCCTTGACACCTGCCTTGTCTTTATTCCCCACATCTAATCAATCATCAAGTGAAAGGAGGGAGGACGGGGGAGAAGACTGAAGGAAGGAAGGAAGGGAGGGAGGGAGAAAGAGGGGAGGCATTTGTTGAGTGAATGAATCCTTGGGCCACTGGTCGATCAGGGGAAAAGATCCCCTTCCTGGGTACCAGCCCAGGTCCAGGCCAGTCTAGCTCACTGGAATGCCCTTGATAAGCAGTGCTATATAGCAAATTACTCTCAAAGCCAACAGCTTGACACATCCATCTGCCTCTGTCCCACATAATGCTGAGGGTAAGGATTGTGGAAGTGATCTGTCTGACTGTCTGTCTGGGGGCTCTGGCTCAAGAGTTCTTGGGAGGTAGCAGTCTAGAGGGGAGATGGCTTAGTGCATAAAGTGTTTGTTGCACAAATATGAGGACCTCAGCTTAGATCCCCAGCACCTGTGTAAATACAAGCTAGGACTTGTATGGTGATTTGTCTAACACAATCTGTGAGGGTCTCCAGGTTCCTTGAGAAACCCTGTCTAGAAAAAGTGGAGAGAGGTTAAGACAACTAACAATGACCTCTGTGTCCCCTCCCCACACACATATACACACATACCCCCACTCATGCACAGCACGCACACACTCACACAAAATCATTACATAAAATGAAATAAGTCAGTTGGACCTACAGCCTACAGCCATCTGAATGTGTGTTTGGGGTGGCTTACAGATCAACAGCCAAGATGGCTCATTCCCAGGAGCAGTGAGTTGGTGCTGGCTGTTTAGCCAAAGACCTCAGCTCCTCCTCTTCCACAGGCTGCTTAACTGTCCTCAGTTGGTGGCATGGACCCCAGAGCATATAGTCAGAAGGAGTGCCTGCTGCCACCTTGCCTTGGCAGTCCCACATCCTTTCCGCCCTGCCCTCTTGGCTGGACAAGCCAACCCTATTTATTAAGCATGGGGACTCCACAAGGACGGGAAGGTGGGAACTGAGAAGGCATCTTGGAGGCTGGCTTTCTTGAAGCTTTTCACTGCGCAAGGCCAGCTAACCAATGGCTAGGAGGAGCTGCAGCCCACACTGTATGTCTCGATACCCCTCAAGCGGATGGGCCAACAGCAGCCCTGCCAGCTTCTGCTCTCAGGGGCACCAGAGTCCCAAGAGAGCAGTTCACTTTCAAGCATAGCCCTTCACCGATTATAAAGCCCTTCACCGCTTACAAGGCCCCGGCACCTATGTCAGAGGCCATCTGCCAGACACCATGATAGCTTTATACGGATGAGGAAAAAGGCACAGATAGGTGACACGACTTGTCTGAGGCCACACAAAAAAGGCTTGGCAGGACCTGACTCCTGGCTCCTCACCCCACATTCTTTCCATTGCCCTGCCCAGCTGCCAGCTCAGACCCACATCTCCCTAGTGCCCACTGCAAGCCTCAGTCCCAGACCCAAGCAGTTATTTATCACCCTTCTGAGAGATCAAATATGCCCACCCTGTCAGACCCGGAGCAAACATACTCACAGATTTTTCCATCCGGCTGGAACCTGTTCAGTCTATATTCCAGAGTCAGGGCAGCACAGCAAGGGTTAACAGCATGAACTAATATTTAGAAATAGCATTTCCCAGGGGGAGTCAGCTGCGGCCAGCTGGTCACAGCCACCAAAGCCACAAGCCTTTGTGGACGTGGTGTGGCAGAGGAGAGCCTGCTCTGGGCAGAGGCTCTGCGAGGGTTTCCCATCCGATCTTCCCAGTATGGTACGGGTGGGGCTCAGAGCTGAACCATCAAGGCCCCCCCCCGTGGGCCTCCCGTTCACAGCCTCACTCCTACAGCAGCAAAGACAACTTTTTAGCTTCTGAATTGTGTAATTGTTGGGACTAGCCTGCCTGAGCCTGGCTTCCTGCACTTGGAGGAGACCCACAGGCGCCTGGGCAAGACCACTCCTAGCAGAGGCCTAGGTGAGGACTGCAGCTATGGAGCTCCTGGTCAGGAGACTCAAGGAACCAATACCTGAAGTCCATGTCCTTGGGCACAGGGTGGCCTGGGTTCTGTGTTCTTTGTGGCAGTGAGCCAATTCCCTGAGGTCAGGGCTGGGCAGCTGAAGCACACCCCAGCTCAGGCACCACCCCACTGAGGGCACAAGCACACGCCATTTACCAGCAGACTGGCTTTGGCTACAGGCTTCTTGGGTGGGGTCCAGGCGGTCAGGGTGCAAAACACTTGGGCCGAGGGAAGGGTGGGGCTACAGCTACTGCCAGAGTGGGCACACTAAGTCCAAGAAGTGCTGGGGAGTAAAAGAGGCCAGAGGTGACTGGACAGCATGTGGGGTGAAATTTTGGCAGAAAAATGGGTGCTTCTGGGCTGTCTGTTGTCATACTATCCCAGAGCACTTGGAGAAACTGAGGCAACACACATCTCAGGTCATTGTAGCTTCAGAGAATTTAGATTTCCCTTTCACTTGTCGGTGAGACACCTTCTTTTCCTCCTCCCTCCTTATGTATCCTGTCCAGTGTCTTGCTAGGAGGGGCCAGCTTGGTAAGCAGGGGAGGATTGACTTATTCTACCTTCGACCCTAGCCAGGTAGGTCAGGGGAACGACTCCAATGAGTAGCCTCTAGGGAGTCTTCAGAAAGAAAGGTCAGTTTGGGGGGAAAGTGTGTGGTGTGAGCCTGCCTCCACCTCCAGGGAAGTAGAGGCAGTAAGGCATGGTCACCTTGGGTATCTGGCCAACCCAACCCAAGGAAAGTCATGGCAAAAGTTGGCATCCAGAGGGTGATAAGAGCCAGCCCTGAGGATGCCAGGGAGGCCCAGGTCAGTTCTTCTCAGGACAAGCATGCCCAGGAGGCTGGAATGGGGGCAGCCAAGGAGCTGGCACTACCTCTATCCAACAGTCTGGCTCTGGGTCAGTTAGAGGAGGTCATGGATCCATTCCAGAGCAATATGGGGCCTTAACTTTCATGATACTGCTCAGGATTCAAGCCCAGTGTTACAGGCTGAACAGCGGCCAAGTCTGTGCTTATCAGAGCCCAGAAACACTTGTACCAAAGGCCTCTGTTTCCTCAT
>PVHP010027770.1:0-23611 GCA_004024765.1 Zapus hudsonius
GGGTTGCAGGGACGTGGACTGCACCTGCTCACACGAATAGGCATGCACACCACACCAAAGAATGTAGAAGGAAGCAAGGTGACACTTTTGCTGGACTTTGAAAGTTTAAGTGCTCTGAGAATGGGCTGGTGGGGGTGGGGGTGGGGACAGAGACAGACAGGACTGACTAGAGAGGCACAGAAGGCAGCTCAGGGAAGCTTGAGAATCCCCACTTCATCCTGAAGACATGAGAGGGAGAGACAGGGATGCATCTGTGTTTTTCGTGCAGACCATCCTGGCACTTGTGAAGAAGTGACAGGAGAGGAGAGGTTGGGAAGAAGACGGGTGTGGCTGTGAAGGTCCAGACGTGGCAGGAGCTAACCGCCCTGCGATGGCTGTCAAGGGTCTTAAACAGGGACAGACAGGGTCAGCATGCTCTTGTTTCTGTTGCCTGCTCACCCTTGGTTCCTGCTCCTCCAGTAGGAAGCCCCAGACCACACAAGAAGAAGCAGGCCTGTCCTCAGAGCAGCCCTCACCTCCTGCTGACCTACCCTCTTACCCTGCGCTCCAGGACGGCCTAGGCTGACAGACAACAATGCTCCTGTTGTCTCTGCTCCTGTCTCTGGGGGCCTCTGATTCTTCTCTCTGCTCTACAGGCCCGCAGCACTGACAGCCTGGATGGCCCAGGGGAGGGCTCAGTGCAGCCCATACCCCCTGGTGGGGGGCCCAGTGTGAAGGGGAAGCCCGGAAAGAGGTGAGGGGAGGTGGAGGGAAGGCTTAGCTTAGAAGGGACCCCAGGGAATAGCTGATGGTAACTGTCTGCCCCTGTCTCCCAGGCTGTCTGCTCCTCGAGGCCCCTTTCCCCGGCTGGCCGACTGCGCCCATTTCCACTATGAGAACGTTGACTTTGGCCACATTCAGGTACGGGAGATTCCTCCCTCCTAGGTGGACAATAAGCAGTTGCCATCTGCTCTGCCCTGAGCCTCATTGTTCTTTGACTTACTCCTCCACAGCTGGTTTGGTTAGGTGTCGGCTCTGTACCCAGAATGTGCCTTCACCTGGCCCAGTCCTTAGGGAAGGCCCTCACCTGGGTCTGTGCTTCCTTCTGCAGCTCTTGCTGTCTCCAGAGCGTGAAGGCCCCAGCCTCTCTGGAGAGAATGAGCTGGTGTTTGGGGTGCAGGTGACCTGTCAGGTGAGCCCCTCCCCCTTCTCACCAGTCTGTTCTCAGCTTGGTGTGATGGGCTTGTTCCCTATGCTCCACTTGCCCCACAGGGCCGCTCCTGGCCAGTTCTTCGAAGTTACGATGACTTCCGTTCCCTGGATGCCCACCTCCACCGGTGCATATTTGACCGGAGATTTTCCTGCCTCCCAGAGCTCCCTCCACCCCCGGAGGGTGCCAGGGCTGCCCAGGTAACCCACTTGTTGCTTCAGTCTCTGCCTGAGCCATTAGTGTCCTCATCAGTGGGTGAAACCAGTAAAACAAGGAGACTAGATGTGGTGACGTAGACCTGCAATCCCAGCACTTGGGAGGCTAGGGTGGGAGAATGCCCATGAGTTTGAAGCCAGCCAGGGAGGGCTGTGTGGCATGACCCTTGTCTCAAAAACAAACTACTCAGCCCGATGTAGTGACCACACGCCTTTAATCCCAGCACTCGGGAGGCAGAGGTAGGCAGATCACTTGGAGTTCAAGGTCACCCTGAGACTACATAGTGAATTCCAGGTCAGTCTGGGATAGAGCGAGACCCTACCTGGAGGGAAAAAAAAAACTCTCTGCGTCCCAACCAATCAGAATGGATGGAGAAGTCTTAGAAAAGTAAGAAAGCAAAGGGTTCTGTAGGCTCCTTTAGTTTGGGAGTCAGGGAGGCTACCAGAAGCACATCTGCTGCACTCTGGAGCTTGTGTTTCAGAGCACCTAGCAGCCGAGCCTGCCTGGGCATCTGGGCCGAGAGCTGCGCTGTGGTGCTGGAGGAGGGCAGTGGGATATCTCCATGTCCGCTCACAGAAGCCCCTTGACGACCTGTCCCTAGATGCTGGTGCCCCTGCTGCTGCAGTACCTGGAGACCTTGTCGGGACTGGTGGACAGTAACCTCAACTGTGGGCCAGTACTCACCTGGATGGAGGTGGGCCCAGCAGGGGACCTTGGAACTAGGGTTGAGCAAGGGGTGTCTGAGGCACAAGAAGCCTCCTGGAGTATGTGTGGGCACAGAAGAGAAAGCCAGAGGGAAGAACTGGGTATTTTAGTGTCTGTGTGGGCGCATGCCTGCAAGCAGGAGACAGTGTGTGTGTGTGTGTGTGTGTGTGTGTGTGTGTGTGTGTGTTAGTGGGGCTATGGGGATTTAACGATATACCCATTAGAAATAGGTTGGTTTGCCAGGCGTGGTGGTGCACACCTTTGATCCTAGCACTTGGGTGGCTGAGGTAGGAGGATCCCTATGAGTTTGAGGCCAGCCTGAGATGACATAGTGAATTCCAGGTCATTTTGGACTAGAGTGAGACCCTACTTCAAAAAAATGGGTTTTTAGCTCACAGTACAGCTGAGAATGGCTTAAATAAGAGAATTTTAAAACAGTAAATGTGGGCTGGAGAGATGGCTCTGGCACTCGCTTGCAAAGTCTAACTGCTCAGGTTGGATTCTCCAGTACCCATATAAAGCTAGGTGCACAAAGTGGTGCATGTGTCTGGGGTTTGTTTGCAGCAGCAGGAGGCCCTGGCACACCCATTCTCTCTGTCTCTCTCACAAAAACAAAAGAGCTGGGTATGGTGGTGTCTGTAGTCCCAGCACTTTGGAGGCAGAGATAGGAGGATTGCTGAGTTCCAGGTCAGCCTGGGCTAGAGTGAGACTCTACCTGGGCGGGGGGAAGGGGTCGACAAAAAAACAGGTAAGTTTGCAGTATCTGCTATGGAGGTGCAGGGGTGTATGGGACGGTCTTTGAAACAGGGAAGTCCTGGCACAGGTTAGGGGTGGGGAGAAGAGGTGATTTTTCTGTGTGGCTTTGTTTTTCAAAGGAGACAATAGTTCTAAGTGACAGAAATTCTTGGGTGGGGAATGGGTGGTCACCTCACCTGCCTTTATTAACATCTAACCTCTCCTCACCACATCGCACCTCCATTTCAGCTGGACAACCATGGCCGGCGCCTGCTCCTCAGTGAGGAGGCCTCGCTTAACATTCCTGCGGTGGCAGCCGCTCATGTGGTCAAACGGTACACAGCACAGGCGCCAGATGAGCTCTCCTTTGAGGTGAGGCTGTGGAGGAGCAGACTCCGGCTGGGTTCCCACTTCTCTCCCCTTCTGACCTGCCTCTCCTGCCCACCTTCTTCCAGGTGGGAGACATTGTCTCAGTGATTGATATGCCCCCCACTGAGGATCGGAGCTGGTGGCGAGGCAAGCGGGGCTTCCAGGTAAGCTGGGCTTGGGGTGGGCATGGGAGTCGGAATTCCATGTCAGCTGGAGTGGCTTAGCCACTGACTTATCTTCCTCAGGTCGGGTTCTTTCCCAGTGAGTGTGTGGAACTTTTCACTGAAAGGCCAGGTCCTGGCCTGAAGGCAGGTAAGTGCCTTGGAGAGTGGATAACCCCCTATATCCTCTACCTACCACCCATCCTTTCTACCCACTGTCCACCCCACAGATGCTGATGGTCCCTTGTGTGGCATCCCAGCTCCCCAGGGTATCTCCTCTCTGACCTCAGGTAATGAAAACTAGGGGTCTGGTCTGTGCCCCTGCCCCACCGAGCCTATGGCCCTGCTGACTCCAGGTGGCCTACCTTTCCTCCACAGCTGTGCCCCGGTCCCGCGGGAAGCTGGCTGGGCTCCTTCGTACCTTCATGCGCTCGCGCCCTTCCCGCCAGCGGCTGCGCCAGCGAGGAATTCTAAGGCAGAGGGTATTTGGCTGTGACCTTGGAGAGCACCTCAGCAACTCAGGCCAGGAAGGTGAGGCTGAGGCCCTGCCCACTCACCTTTCCCTTAGAGGATGCGGCTGCCTGCCCTTGACCCTGCTGCTGCTTTCCCAGTGCCCCAGGTGCTGCGCTGCTGCTCCGAGTTCATTGAGGCCCATGGAGTGGTGGATGGAATCTACCGGCTCTCAGGCGTGTCCTCCAACATCCAGCGGCTGCGGTGAGGCCCTCCCTCCACTACTTCCTCCCATGGTGTTTAGAAGCACCTCCCTCCTAGCCTTGTGCTACCTGTCAAGTTCACAGTTGTTGGGAGTTAGGAGGGCACAGTGCAGGGCTTCCTTAAGGAGGGTCACCCCGGTTGAGGCTGGAAGGCCAGAGGAGAACTGACTTTATGTGCAAGCAGAGGTGTCAGCCACGCACCAAGACCTACTCCAGCTCTTGCAGCACAGCAGAGCCCCTCAGCTGTTAGAGGGAGACAAACAAGGTGGTGGAGTTTACAGAGGGCTAGGTTATTAAGGATCATAACTAGAAGGGAAGCTAGGCGTGCTGTCATACCAGCACTTGGGAGCTAGAGGCTCATCCTCTGCTACATACTGAGTTTGAGGTAAACCTGGGGTATGACACCCTGTCTCAAAGAAGAAAAATAAATCCAGGCGGCAGAGGTAAGAGGATTGCTGTCAGTTTGAGGCCAGCCTGGGACTACACAGTGAGTCTAGGCCATCCTGGGCTAGAGTGAGACTCTACCTTGGAAAAAAAAAGCCAGGAGGGAAGATTGTAGTTACGAGCAATGGGGGCAGGGGGGCCCCATGGGGAAGAGGAGAGAACAGATGAAGGGTTTCCTATGGAAAACCCACAAGAAGGAGCAGGTGTGCAAAAGGAAAGCTTCTGAAGACAATAGGTGCAGAGAGTCAGTGGCAACATGTGCAGGGCTTTATGGTTTAGTGGGCTGGGGATGGAGCCCATAGGTCCCTGAGCAAATGTACCACTGAGCCATGTCCCTGGCCCCTGGCTTGCCCCAAATCCCTCATTGGTAGATTCTAGACAAGTGCTCTACCTCTGAGCCAGGCCCCCAGCCCTCACTGTGGATTCTAGACAAGGGCTCCACTTCAGGACCCCACCTGCAGACCTGTAACAGGGTCTTTTTGAGAACTGTCAGGATTTGAGGGGCAATCCGTGGAGTGCTTTGTGCGGGAAGTGTAATGTCACAGAGGTGAGACAGAATAGAACAAGAATTGGAGCTGACAGGCTGTAGGTGAGAGCAGGAAGGCCAGAGAAGCAGCAAGATCAGGAATAAGGCGTCAGTGGTGGGAGCTTGACCTGAGAGTAGGGACCCATTGGGAAAGTGTGAGCAGGCAGCACCGTGGAAGTACTCGCATTTCCAGAGACCGCTTGAAGCCAGGAGAAAACAGCATGTGCCACTCAGCCAGAACACGTCCGCCTCAGTGCCCCCTCTCTAAAATAGGCTCTCTTTGTCTTTTCTTTGTGGGGTTATTGGGAAGTTAAGTAAGGTTCTTTCCCTGGAGAGCCACTCCCAAGGCCTGGGGTCACACATACACCTAGACACTTGAGGGCAGGGCTAGGGACATGGCCGGGTGAGCCAAGCTGACCTGAGCCTGCCTTTCCCTGGTCTCTTGGTCTCAGGCATGAGTTTGACAGCGAGAGGATCCCTGAACTATCTGGCCCTGCCTTCCTGCAGGACATCCACAGTGTGTCTTCCCTCTGCAAGCTCTACTTCCGAGAGCTGCCCAACCCTTTGCTCACCTACCAGCTCTATGGGAAGTTCAGTGTGAGTAAGGGGGGTGGTCAGGGCAGGGGGCCAGGCTGCATCTCTCCCAGGGCCATCATGACTGTCCCTGTTTCAGGAGGCCATGTCAGTGCCTGGAGAGGAGGAGCGCCTGGTGCGAGTCCACGACGTCATCCAACAGCTGCCTCCCCCACACTACAGGTAAGTCTGCAGGAGCCAGGGAAGAGCTGTGGTGGGCGTGCAGGGAGCTGAGTGAGGCTGTGCTCCTTTGCTTCTACCCCCAGGACCCTGGAGTACCTGCTGAGGCACCTGGCCCGCATGGCTAGACACAGTGCCAACACCAGCATGCATGCCCGGAACCTGGCCATTGTCTGGGCGCCTAACCTGCTACGGTAAGTGGGCACCTCACCATCCGTTCTTCTCTGGTCCCCACTTTGAGGCAACTCAAGGCACTCCACGTGGAGCCACCCTACCAACGTTTGTTTGCTTGTTCATTCAATCACCTTAGGATATTTTAAAATAGTTTTATATATTTATTTGAAAGAGAGAGAAACAGTATATGGGTACACCAGGGCTTCTTGCCACTGCAAACAAACTCCAGAATGCACGCACCACTATGCATGTCTGGTTTTATGTGGTTATTGGGGAATTGAACCTGGGTCAACAGGCTTTGCAAGTGAGCTCTTTTAAATGCTGAGCCATCTCCCCAGCCCCCTGTTTTTTTGTTTTGTTTTGTTTTGAGGTAGTGTCCTGGAACTCACTATGTAGCTCAGGCTGGACTCAAATTCACAGCAATCCTCCTACCTCTGCCTCCAAAGTGCTGGGATCAAAGGCATGCACCACCACGGCCAGCAATTTTAATTTTTTTAAAACAAAAAATACGGGAGAGAGTGTGTGTATGGATGTGCCAGGTTCTCTTGCCACTACAAATGAATTCTAGATGCATGTGATGCTTTATGCATCTGGCTTTATAGGGGTACTGGGGAATTAAACCCAAGTCATCAGGCTTTGCAAGCAAAAGCCTTTAACCTCTGAGCCATCTCCATAGCCCTCAATAAGTTTTTTTTAATATTCATTTTTCAAGCACACACGAGAGAGAGAGAGACAGAGAGACAGAGAGAGAGAGAGAGAGAGAGGGAAAGGGAGAGGGGGAGGGGAAGGGAGGGGAGGGGGAGGGGAGAGAGAACACCAGGGCCACCACCTTGTGGGTCTGGCATATGTGGGTACTGGGGAATTGAACCGGGGCCTTAGGCACTGGAGGCAAGTGCCTTAACCGCTGAGCCATCTCTCCAGCCCAATAAGTTTTTTTTCATCATTTACCTCTCATGTAATTATGGCCCCAGCCCCATCAACGGGGACACATTAGGGGCAAGAACCCATCTTCCTATGGCTCATATTCCTATGGAGGAAATGGACAGTGAGCCACCAAGAGCATGTCTAATGCCATGGAGGACAGTAGGAGCCAAGCAAGAGGAGGCACAGCACTTAGCAACTATTAGGCAAGCAGAGAAGGCCTCAAGATGCGGGCCAGGTGCCGGATTCGATGCTCATTCACCATGATGAGCAAGGTCTCTGTCCAGAGGACTTCATCTAAAACAGCCGGGCATGGTGGTGCATATCTGTAATCTCAGCACTCACAAGGCTGAGACAAGAGGATTGCAGCTTTGATGCTAGCCTGGACTCCATGGAGATTCTGTCTCAAAGAAAGGGTAAAAGTTGACAGATCAGATGGTAGGCATAGAAGTACACAGGGGAGATGAACAAAGAAGAGACAAGAACAGAGACGGAGATCTACAACTTAAAGTGCACTAAGACAGGAGGGGAGACTCCATTAAGGTGACATTAAGGTGAATGAAGACCTGCTTGTCACAGGGCAGGTCTTCATGGGGACACCTGAGGAGAGGCAGACGAGGCAGAGGGAGCAGAGAGCAAACCCCAGGCAGGTGGGGCCGCCTCTATGCTGGGGAGGGAGGGAGGAGGTGAGGAGGAGAGATGGTCGAGGTGGCCAGCCTTGTACTGAGGTCTGTGCTTGCAGCTGCAGGTAGAGCCAGGGCAGGCCCCTGACCTGGAAGTCCTGACCTGACCTGGGGACACAGGCTTCCTCTGGCTGCAGTGTGGAGGCAGGGACAGGAGGAGGGCCTGAAGAGGCTGCTATGCCATCAGTGTGTAAGGGAAGAGAGGTTGGGCAGTGTGGTAGCCAGCATTCTATCACTATAACTAAATGCCCCGGATAGTTGTGAATTTATTAAGAGAGAGGGTTCATTTTGGCTCATCACTTTAGAGGTCTCAATCCACGATCAACTAACCCTATTGCCTTGGGCTTGTGGCAAGGAGTATATGACAGAATTAAACTGTACAGCTCAGGGCAAGGACACAAATAATTAAGAGGGGCCCAGTGTCCCACAATTACCTTTTTAAAAATAATTATTTATTTGAGAAAGTAAGGGTGTGTGTGTGTTTGGGTGTTCCGGTGTTCCAGGGCCTCTTGCCACTGCAAATGAACGCCAGTACCTTTATGTGGGTGCTGAAGAATAGAACCCAGGGCCAGTAGGCTTTACTAGCAAGCACTTTAACCTTGTCCCCAGACCCCCACAGTTACCGTTGAGAGCATGTCTCCAGTGACCTAAAGACATCCCCACCAGGCCTCACCTGTTAAAGCCCACCCAGGGGAAGAAGAGTTCAACTCAACACAGTCGAGGTGGAGCTGGTAGGGTTTGCTGAGATTGATGGGGGGGGGGGATGGAATGAGACCAGACAGCACCTATAAATGTCTGAGCACTGGACGACCATCGAGGTGCAGGCAGGCCAGCACAGGAGGTTGGAAGCCCAGGTCAAGAAGCTGGGTCGAGTGGAAGCCATCTCTAGCTACGCAGTCACGCCCTACAGCCTTACTTTCTCTGCCTGCAGGTCCATGGAGCTGGAATCTGTGGGGCTGGGCGGGGCCGCGGCCTTCCGTGAGGTCCGCGTGCAGTCGGTGGTGGTGGAGTTCCTGCTCACCCACGTGGAGGTCCTGTTCAGCGACACCTTCACCTCGGCAGGCCTGGACCCTGCAGGTGCACCCAGCCCCCTCGCCCCCTGACGTCCTGGCTACTGCCCCTCAGTGTCAGGGCTGCCGCGGGAGGGCAGGTGGGCACTACCCTTACTCCACTGAAGCTGAACTCTTCTCCCGGTTCCTTGAGGACCCCCGCCCATCCCCCCACCCCCACCCCCCGCGCCCACTCCTTCTCATTTCAGCTCTACGCTCAGGATCCCCACTTCTCGGCAAGGACGCCGTTCTTCCTTCACCCCTTATAGCTCCTGGGGGCGCTTGGGGCCTTGGGTCCACCTGGGAGGAGGTGGGAGGTCCCCAGACTTGACCCCGCCCCGGCCCTGCCCAGAGTCCCCGCCCAGCCCCGGCAGGACTCAGCTCGTCGGAGGGCCTTCTGGCCCGAGGTAACTGACCAGAGCCGCTGGCCTCGCTGGCTGCTGGGAGCTGCCTCCTCATCAGCTCGTTCGCCTCCCCTTCCTCCTCGCCTGCCTGCTGCCCGCCCCTTGCCTTGCCAGCCCGGGTGGGCACGCTGCGGGCCGGGGCTTGGGCTGTGGAGCTTGGCTTTGCCTGTGGCCTCAGATGGCCCTAGTTGATAACTTCTTTTCTGACCTCCCCAGGGCGCTGCCTCCTCCCCCGGCCCAAGTCCCTGGCGGGGAGTGGGCCCTCCACTCGCCTGCTGACGCTAGAGGAAGCCCAGGCACGCACACAGGGCCGCCTGGGAACACCCCTGGAGCCCACCACTCCCAAGGCCCCAGACTCACCTGTGGAAAGGTGAATAGGACCCTGGGGGAGGGGAGGCTTGGCCTAGAGGCCCTGGTTCCTCAGACCACCTGTTGGTTCTCACCCAAACCACAGGAGGAAACGGGAGAGAGGGGAGAAACCGCGGAAGCCAGGGGCCAGCAGTTGGAAGACATTCTTTGCTCTGGGCAGGGGCCCCAGCATTCCCCGCAAGAAGCCCCTGCCCTGGCTGGGGAGCAGCCGGACACCTACACAGCCTTCAGGTCAGAGACCCTGTAGTAGTGTGGCAGGAGTGGCCTGTGGCATGTAGTCTGGTGGGAATGACCTCCCCTCCCTCTTCTGTAGGCAGCAGACAAGACACAGTCACCCTGAGATCTGCCAAGAGTGAGGAGTCCCTTTCCTCTCAGGCCAGCGGGGCTGGTGAGTAGAGGCTGGGGCCTGTCTTTGTCCAAGCCACCAAGGAGTAACTGCAGCCCTGGTTTCTTTTTCTTTTCTTGTGTTTGTTTGTTTGAGGTAGGGTCTCACTCTAGCCCAGGCTGACCTGGAATTCACTATGTATTCTCAGGTTAGCCTTGAACTCCTACCTCTGCTTCCCAAGTGCTGAGATTAAAGGTGTGCACCACCATGCCCAGCTTAATTTATGGTTTTTATTAGGGCTTCACCTTTAAATTTGTTGTGTTTTAGTTTTGGAGAGGGGTCTCAGAGATTGCTTATTTATTTAAATGAGACAGGGTCTTCTGGCCTCCAATTCTTAATCCTTCTGGTTTAGCCTTTTGGGAGCTAGAATTACAAGGAATTTGAAATTTTCTTGTTCATTTGCACCGCTTCATGCAGGCATATTTTGATCACATTCACTCCCCTTTACCCCTTCCTCTTCCCCACTAGCCCCCTGCTATTTTCATGCCCCCCCTTTTGGACCCAGTGAGTTTAGGGTTGCTTGTGTAAGCATGGGAGGGGAGAGCTAGTTACCAGAGGCCTTTACCTACACTGTACTCACTGATCTGCGCAGGTCTTTGGTTCATTTATTCTTTTTGAAAAAATACTTCTTATGAGCATCCACAAACTCCCTGGGCACAACTGAAAGAGCCCCACCTGAGAAAGCCTCTCCCTCTCCCCCTGCCGGAGGCAGCCTCTAACCCTGATGGCAGTACAGGCACAGGTGGGAATGCCCTGCTGCTCAGTTCTGGTTGCTTTGAAAGGGCTCACAGCACCGCGGAGAAGCTAGCGGCTGTCTGAACAGCATGATGGACTGCCAAGTGCAGCTCTGGCGCCTGCTCCGCGGCGGGTCTGGTGGCTCTGCCGGCCGGGCCAGGAGTGGAGCTGCTACAGTCCTGTCGTGCCCCCATATGCCCTGTGCCCACAGAGGTGCACGTTGCTGTTTCCCCAGTGCTCTATCGAGTGCTGCCACGCCTGCTGACCCCTAACTGCCCCCTCCAGGCCTCCAGAGACTGCACCGGCTGCGGAGACCCCACTCCAGCAGTGACGCTTTCCCCGTGGGCCCGGCCCCTGCTGGCTCCTGTGAGAGCCTGTCCTCTTCCTCCTCCTCTTCCTCCTCAACTTCCTCTTCCTCCTCCTCCTCCGAGTCCTCAGCGGCGGGCCTGGGGCCACTCTCTGGGTCGCCCTCACACCGTACCTCAGCCTGGCTGGATGATGGTGATGAACTGGACTTCAGCCCACCCCGCTGCCTGGAGGGGCTCCGGGGACTCGATTTTGATCCCCTTACCTTTCGGTGCAGCAGCCCCACCCCAGGGGACCTTGCCCCTCCTGCCAGCCCAGCACCCCCAGCCCCTGCCTCTGCCTTCCCACCTCGAGCGACCCCCCAGGCCCTCTCATCCCATGGACCCCCCAGCCCTGCTTCGCCCACTACCCTGGACATCTCAGAGCCCCTGGCTGTGTCAGTACCACCTGCCGTCCTGGAACTTCTGGGAGCTGGGGGCTCACCTGGCTCAGTCACCTCAGCACCAGCTCTCAGCCCTGGCCCGGGCCTGCGCCCTCATCTCATTCCCCTGCTGCTGTGTGGGGCTGAGGCCCAGCTGAATGACACCTGCCCACAGGAGATCAGCAAGCTGGCACCACCTGGCCTGCGGGGAGCTCAGAGCCAACATTGTAAGTCTCGGTCTATGTTCAGTCCCTGAGGCTGCCCCAAGACCCAGATGACCGTCTTCCCATTCCTTTCTGTTGTAGACCCTGATATGGATTCACCATTGTCCCCACCCTCCTCCCTCCTGCGCCCTGGTGGGGCCCCGCCCCCGCCCCCCAAGAACCCAGCACGCCTCATGGCCCTGGCGCTGGCTGAGCGGGCTCAGCAGGTGGCCGAGCAACAGAGCCAACAGGCACAGGAGGGCACACCACCTGCTCCCCGCTCACTGTCCCTGGAGGTGGGCGGGGAACCTGTGGAGACTTTGGGGAGTGGGCCACCCCCTCACCCTATAGCCCACCTAGGTGCCTGGGCCCCAGGTCCCCCACCCTACCTCCCAAGGCAACAAAGTGATGGGAGCTTGATGAGGAGCCAGCGGCCCTTGGGGACTTCAAGGAGGGGACTCAGAGGCCCTTCCCAGGTCAGTGCCCAGCTCAGGGCAGGTGGGACATACAGGGATGTCCCAGAGGTGGCAGCCCAGTCCCCATATTCTGTCCCCTCACAAGGTCTCACACCTGGCTTCTTGTCATCCCCAAGGGAGTGCCTGCCACCATACCTTGGGGTCCCCAAACCAAGCTTATACCCCCGAGGTCCACCATCCTTCCCACCTAGCTCCCCGGCCCCAGTCTGGAGGAACTCCCTGGGCCCTTCTGCAGCACTGGACAGGGGAGAGAGCCTGTACTATGAGATTGGGGCAGGGGAGGGGTCCTCCTACTCTGGCCTCAGAAGATCCTGGAGTCCCTTCCGCTCCATGCCCCCTGATAGGCTCAGTGCCTCATATGGCATGCTTGGCCAGTCACCACCACTCCACAGGTCCCCCGATTTCCTTCTTAGCTATCCATCGCCCCCCTCCTGCATTCCTCCTTCACACCTTGGTCACTCAGCTTCCCAGCATCCTGCCCGGCACCCAACTCAGCGTGAGCCTCTCTATGTGAACCTAGCCCTGGGCCCCAGGGGCCCCTCACCCAACTCTTCCAGCTCCTCCTCTCCTCCTTCCCATCCCCGAAGCCGCTCAGATCCTGGGCCCCCTGTCCCCAGCCTTCCCCAGAAACAAAGGGCCCCCTGGGGCCCCCGAACTCCCCATAGGGTACCTGGACCCTGGGGCTCCCCTGAGCCTCTTCTACTCTACAGGGCTGCCCCACCAGCCTACAGAAGGGAGGGTGAACTCCACCGAGGGTCTTTGTACAGAAATGGGGGGCAGAGAGGGGAGGGGGCTGGTCCCCCTCCCCCTTATCCTACACCTAGCTGGTCCCTGCATTCTGAGGGCCAGAACCGAAGCTACTGCTGAGCCAGGGCCAGGAAGGACTTCCTCCTTCCCCAGGCCCACCGGATCTTCACTCAACTCCGTCCCGTTTTGTATTTTCTTGAGCTCTCCACCCCACCATAGGTTTCTAACTTTGTAACTTGTTTCTGATGTGGGTCCCTAAATGGAAAACCATGGCATCCCTACTCTGAGGTGCAGGGTGTGCCCATCCCCCCTTCCCTCCTGGGGCCCTTGCACAACTCTGGGGAGGACCAGGTAAGACCCTGACCTCCCTTCCCCTCCAGGAGCCCCCAGCGTGTCCTGGCCTCTGCACAGCAGGTGGAGTACAACTACCACCCACCTCTCTCCATGTGTCCCTCTAAACCACCTGACAACATTCATAAATAAAATGGAAGAAATGAGGCTACTGGGGCCAGACTCAGTGAATGAAGCAGTGGGCAGACGCAGCTTCGCTCTTAAAAATATATTTTATTGACAATTTTATACATGTATAATGTATTTTGATCATATTTACCTCCCATTACCTTCTCTTGTCCCCTCCCTTCCCCTCCCTTTGAACCTCTTACCAACCAGCCCCCCTTCTACTTTGATGGCACGTGTGTGTGTGTGTGTGTGTGTGTGTGTGTGTGTGTGAGAGAGAGAGAGAGAGAGAGAGAGAGAGAGAGAGAGAGAGAGAGAGAGAGAGAGAGAGAGATCCACTCAGTTTAATTAGGGTCGCTTGCATGCATGGGTGGAGGATCACTTTTGTGCTTTGGGGGAGGGACCAGGTCCCTCCAGGAGGGCTCTTGTCTACAGGAAGGACCGTGAGCAGCTTAGGACTCTGAGCCGGATGTGGGGCTGAGGCTGGGCAGGTCTTCCCTGTGGCATCTGCTCTTTAGCTCCGCCATAATCTCCTCCAGCAGATCCATCCTGGGCAAAGGTGGAGCAGAGACAGAGCCAGGCTTACCTCAGGGGTGAGGGAGGGTCCAGGGCTCTCCCTCCAGGCCCTGTATCTCACCCTTGTAGGCTGGAGAAGAGACAGCCTTCCATCAGCTCAGCGTTGGGTGTCTGCAGGAGGAAAGGCTGGAGCTACTATCTGGTGGCCAGGAAGCTCAATGGGCCTGGAGGAGTGCAGGGCTAGCGGAGTGGGGCTCTGTCAGCCCTCATAGCCTTCTCTGGCAGCAGCCCTTGAGGGGTCGCAGGCAGGGATGGGCTCACAGGGCTACTGGCTTGCAAGGCCACTGTTCTCAGAACTCTGGTCCCCAGCACAGGTGACTCCTGAAGGCTGATGTGCAGGGCAGAGCAGGGGGGATGGGGAGCTAGGGGGCAGCTGGAGGAGGGTTAGGGTTAGCAGTGCTGGCTGACCTTGGCTGTGGAGCTGTGGCAGGAGTCAGGACCTGAGCTGAGACTGCTGCCTAAGGTCATGCTGCTGGCTGAGTCCCAGGCGACATTCTTCCAGACCCTGTTGTGGCCCGGAACCTGCAGAGAACAGTGACAGGGAGCTGGCATAGGTTTCCCAGGTGCCTCGTACCTCCCTCCACCCCTGGCTGGAAGTCTTCCCCTGGCTCCTACCTGGGATGGAACAGGGGTTGGAAGCACAAGCCTGGATACGGCCTTGGTTCTGGGGGCTCCCTCATAGTATAGGAGCTCTGGGGACACGACCACATGGTTGGAATGGGGAGGTTCAGCTCAGCAGTGTTCAGCACCCTCATCACCCCTTCTTGCCCTCTAACCTGGCAGGGAACCCTGGGGCACAGGGGATAGTGTGGTCCACTCTACCAGGGAGCTGACTTTGGGTGCTGAGTCCTGTGGGAAGGAGGCTAGGTGTGGGGACATGGGCCCTGCCTGAGGTTCCGTGACTACCCTCGCCCCCTTGACCTTCCTGTACCTGGGCCATGGCCTCCTGCAGCAAGTACCGAGTGCTCTGCAAGCTGCCCCAGCGGTCAGCAGGCTCTAGGCCCAGCCCAGCCTGAACCAGGGCCTGGTAGGGAGCTGGCAGCGAGGGATCCAAGGCCAGGCTCTCGCCTGCCTCCAGCTTAGACTTCACCTCAGAGCCCTCTTCCCCAGCCCAAGGCAGCTTGCCTGTAAGGACGCATGATCAGGGCCCACACTAGTGGCACACCTTCCTGGGGTAGGGGTAGGGTCACTCACTGACCAGTGAAGATCTCCTGGGTCAAGACACAGAAGCTGTAGAGGTCTGAGGTGGTGGTGGGCACATCACCACGGATCAGCTCGAATGGCAGCCATGGGTACAGTTCGGGGGTTGGGGGCAGCCCTGGGCCTTCCTGGGGGTAGCCTTGCTGTGGACTGTGAAGGCCAAAGGGCCTAGTGAGCCACTGGCTGCTGGGAGGGACATGAGGCAGGCAGGGGGGCAGGTTCTCACCTGGGCCGGGACCTGGGCTGGTGCAGTGGGCGCCCGTGCTCCAGATGGCTCACCTTTGCCAGGCCTGGGCGCACCAGCTGCACAGCATGGGAGCTGAGGCCACAGTGAGCCCAGTAGCGGGCCTGCAGGAACAGCAGGGCCTCCAGCACCTGTAGCAGCAGGGCACCAGGCGGCAGACCTGGCACTGCCCGGGGCCCCTCCTCACCAGCTCTTGGCGAGTGCAGCAGGACGTGCAGGGATCCCAGGCACACTGGTTCAAAGAGGAGGCTCAGCCCAGTCAGGTCCTCCGTGAGGCTCAGTGCCATCAGAAGCAACAGGCCAGGGTGGTGCAGGATGCTAGGCAGGGGCAGAGCAAGCCCTCACAAGAAGCCCAGCCTGGTCAAGGGCTGTCCCTGGGCACAGACCACCGACCTGCACCAGACACCAGGCAGGAAACATAGCCCAGCACCAGCCCATGATGGTCTGGGGCCCCTTCCACCCCCATATCCTCTCTGGGCACCTCTTTATAGCAGAAAGGGGGATTGTTCCAGCTGGAGGGCTCTGTGCCAGTGCCGGCAAGAGGTGAAGGTTAACCATAACTGTGGCTATGGCCACACTCCCTGCTGGCCACGAACCGCTGGAGTCCAAGAGTAGCCGAAGCCTGGCATGTGCTGTGGCTGGGGTTTACCTGCAGTGCCGAAGGTCGGCCAGCAGCACGTCAGGATGGGTTTCGGGAGCCTTCAGCTGCCGCACGGTAACCGGGTGGTCCCTCCAGAGCAGGCTGGGGGGAGAGGGCAAGTGAGAGATGTGTGGATGGGGCTTCCTTGTGAGGGGAGCAGGAGGCGGGCAGGGGTGGCGCTCACTTGGCCATGAGGGTGTGGGAACTGCTTTCGTAGGTATGGTCAGGCTCGCCCTGGGCTGACCGCAGCTCTTTAGGGTCCGCCAGAGGGATGCCCATGACCAGTGCCGGTGGCTGCAGGCGGCTCAGCTAGGGACGGAGAATGGAACCGTAAGGGACCGAGAAGATGGGCGGGTGGTACCTGCTCAAAAGGTCCCGCCTTCTCTTACCTGGCCAAACCCCAAGGCTGGGACTTGCGGGGATCTCCCTATCTGTCCTCTCCTCAAGGCCCTGGGATAAAGAGCAGGCTGAGGTAGGTCTGGGGGAGCTTGGGCGTGGGGCCAGCTCCACGGTGTGTACCTGTCTGCCAGCACCAGCCTCAGCGAGCACCGAGAGCCACACAGGCTGCGCCCACAACTGGCCTGCAGTGGGCGCAGGGGAGCGGAGGACAGCAGCTCTCCACCTTGCACTAGCGCCCACGTGTGGGCGTGGCACCGCTGCAGCAGCTCCAGCACCTGGGGGGGGGGGAAGGGCACGGATGAGGCTGGGAGCACATGCCACCCCATGCCCACCACCCCCGCCACTGCTCACCTCCCAGCCCTGACCGGCACTGCTCTGTTCAGCCCAGTCTTGCGGAGTGCGACCCTGCTGGTCGTGCAGACGCAGGTCACCCCCAGCCTGCAGCAGGGGCCACAATACCAGGCTGCGGCCGGAGAAGGCGCCCGCGTGCACAGGTGTGCTTCCGTCCAGGCAGCGGCTAGGGCGGCACAGCGCAGGGGGGGAATGGTCATAAATGAGGCAGGGTGGGGGCTGGGGAATGAGAGGGGTCCCTAGAGGATGTAGTGGGGGGTCTTTGTGGGGTGGTGAGAGGGACCAGAGTGAGAAGTCCTAGGTTAACTGAGAAGACACCGTGGGGGCACCCAGGGGCTTGGAGAGGGAGTGGATTCCAGGTTCAGGGCCCAGGGAGTGTGGGGCACCCAAACTTGCCCGCTTACTGGTTGGGATTGGCACCAAATGCCAGCAGGAGCCTGACGGCAGAGCCGTGGCCCAGCAGTGCCGACAGGAAGAGCCCCGTCTGCCCAGCAGAGTTCTCGGCGTCTACCTGGACAGCTGAGAGACAGTGAGGCTGATGAGTGTCCTTCTGCTGGGACAGAGGCCTTTAGACCACGAGGCAAACACGTTTTGTTTTCAGTGTAGAGTCTCACTGTAGCCCGGGCTGGTCTGGAACTCACTCTGTGGTCCCAGGTCAAACTCACAGCCATCCTGCTATGTCTGCCTCCTGAGTGCTAGGATAAAGGTGTGTGCCACCGTGCCTGGTGCCTTTCTGTTGTTTTAGTTCCTCTCTTTTGGTTTAAATACATGTGTGTATGTATAGAGAGTCTCACATAGCCAAACTTGGCCTCGAACTCACTATGTTGCTGAGGATGACCTTGAATTTCTGCTCTTCCTGCCTCCACCTCCAAATCACTGGACTACAGGTGTGTGCCGTCCCACGGTTTTATGCAGTGCTGAGGATCAAAGCCAGGGCTTCCTGAATTCTAAGGACGCACTTTACCAACCAAGCCCTAGATATTCTTGGTAATTGTAGTCTCCACTGCTTCTCCTCGACTGAGTGACCCTTGACTGCTACTGAGGACTGCCTCTGAGTCTACCTCAACATAGTGCCCTGGAAATCATCAAGTCCACAGAGTTGGAACAAGAGGAGACACATGTCCCCCATCCCAACATCCGCCTCCCATCCCCAGGAGTCAAAAGCAGGGGCCAGGAGGACTGGTCCTGCCACCTTGGTCTCTGCCACAAACTCCTTCCATGCCTTCTCTTGAATCTCTGAGCACCCCTTTCTCTGCATCACGTTTTACTTAGGGCCCACCATCGTTTGTAATGACATCTTAAACTGGTTTTCCACACTCATCTTGCACCCCAAAGGCATCCTCCTAAAACAAAAATCATTGTTAGGACTTATCTAGTCCTTAACCTCATCTTGAACAAGCTGTTGAAAAACAAAAAAGACAGGAAAAGAGGGTCAAGTCTTGTCTTATGAGGCCAGCCTGACTTTAATTCCCAAACTGGATGAGCTTCTAGAACTAACGAATAAAATTATGCACTATTTCAATTTATGATCACTGAAGGAAAATTAACATCCCAGAAAGCAAGAGTGATTTATCAATGTAACAAAAGACACCGTGGAAAAAAGAACAAAAATTACATGTCCTGGATGGAGAACATGGCTCAGTGGTAGAATCCACCTAGAATCCTAGAATCCTAGGTGGATTCTACCTAGAATCCACCAGTGAGGAGCTGGGGGTGTGGCTCAGCGGTAAACCATCCGTCTAGTATGAACGAGGCTCCGGGTTCCATCCTTAGCACTGGGGGTGGGTGGGGTGGGTAACTTTGTAGATACAGAAAAAGCACTTGATAAAATTTAATGCTGGGACTGGAGAGATGGCTCAGAGGTTAACGGCTCTTGCTTTCAAAGCTTGATGGCTGGGTTCAATCCCGCAGTACCCATATAAAGCGAAGTGCACAGAGTGGCACATGCGCCTGAAGTTTGTGTGCGGTGCCAAGAAGCCCTGGTGTACTCATTCTACCTCCCTTTCCCTCCCTTTCTCTCTGCTTGTAAATAAATAAAAATATTTTAATAGCCGGGCATGATGACACATGCCTTTAATCCCAGCACTTGGGAGGCAGAAGTAGAAGGATCGCTGTGAGTTTGAGGCCACCCTGAGATGACAGTGAATTCCAGGTCAGCCTGGGCTGGAGTGAGACCCTACCTCAACCTCCCTCCCCCCAAAAAACTGAAATGGAAACCCCTTCAACTTGACAAAAATTAGAAACCAAAAACTAATAGCAAGCATGATATTACAAAAACAGATTCAATCCCTTTAATAATTGAGAACAAGGAAAAATATGTCCAACAACATCAAAGGTTTGGGGATCTAGACAAGAAAACGAAATTAGACTTTGTTTCTGAGACAGAGTCTCTCTATGTAGCCCAGGCTTGCCCCGCTTTGGACTGCAACCTCAGTCTTCCCAGGGCTGGGGTTACACGTGGCCATGCGGGACTGAGAATTTAAATACCGAAAACTGAGATCAAACCTCCATCCTCAGCTAACAAAAAGTACTAAGACTCAACCAGCAGTTGCAACTACTGAGTTCAGAAAGAGTATAAACACAGTCGGCTGACAAAAATCAGTGATATGTAAATTCTTGAAATTCACTGTAATGTTATTTTCCGGTTTCTGCTGCCCATGGTTTCCATCAGACACTGAACAAAACCCAACCAGGCTCACACATCTATCTCCAAGGCCCTCACTGCTTCCTCTGCACCAGCCATGCCCAGGGGAGTCTCTCCTCCTGGGTGCCTCATCCTCACCCGAATCTCATCTCAGACCACAAAGCCTGCACACAGTGGGCGCCTCGTACACAGCTGTGGACGGGCCAGCGGAAGCTGCTCTACAAGGTCCCAGCAAGCAGGCCCTCACCTCTCTGCAGGAGCCTGGCCAGGCCCCAGCTCGGTCCTCCAGCCATGGCCAGGCGATGCAGGCGGCCCACGAGGGCATCGAGATCCCGCACAGAGCCCAGCTCCACCGGGAGGGGTGAGGCCAGCGAGTGCATGGGCAGCTGCTGGGCAGGGTCCACCTAGGGAGCTATGGGAGCCAGGGAAACGAGGAGAAGGTCATCAAAACGGGGCTCGCTGAGAGTGGAGGTCCTTCTGGAAGGGGACAGGTGGGTGTAAAGGGAAGGGGTGTCTGCTGGGCCTGGGGAAGGAGGCTCCAGGCCACAAGGCCGGTGGTTGGCTGGGCAGCCCGAGAGCTGCTGGAGGTATTCCTTGGGCAGGAAGGTCAAGGGCGGAAAGCCTCGTCGGGAGGCTGCGGGGCTCGCAGGCCCGGGTTAGAATGGGGCTGTGAGAGCCCAGGGTCCAGGCTGTGGCCAGAGGGAAGCTGGGGCTGGGGACAGCAGGCTGTGGGCGAGAAGGGACGGAGCTGCAGGCAGTAGATGGGTGCGTGTGACTGTGTGTGTGCGCGCGTGCGTGTCTGGGACCGGGTATGACTGTGCGTGTGTCTGGGACTATGGAGGTGTGTGTGTGTGTGTGTGTGTGTGTCTGTCTGTCTGTCTGTCTGTCTGGGACTATGGAGGTGTGTGTGTCTGTCTGTCTGGGACTATGGAGGTGTGTGTGTCTGTCTGTCAGTCTGTCTGTCTGGGACTATGGATGTGTGTGTGTGTCTGTCTGTCTTTCTGTCTGGGACTATGGATGTGTGTGTGTCTGTCTGTCTGTCAGTCTGTCTGTCTGTCTGGGACTATGGATGTGTGTGTCTGTCTGTCTGTCTGTCTGGGACTATGGATGTGTGTGTGTGTGTGTGTCTGTTTGTCTGGGACTATGGATGTGTGTGTCTGTCTGTCAGTCTGTCTGGGACTATATGGATGCGTGTGTGTCTGGGAGAACCTGGTGAAAACCTGAGGGTCCCGAAGGTTCTACCAGGTTCTAGGCAGCTCTGGACCCTGGTTCGGGCGGTTTGGCACCTACCGTTGGGCGCAGCGGCTTCCACGTGACTCCCGCCTGAGTCCCGCCTACCCCAGGCGCATGCGCACCAGGTGCATTCTGCCGCACGTGCGCAGTGGGCTCCTTCCCCTGAACCGCGCCGGGTCCTCTCTCTCTCTGCACTCCAGGACTTCTTCAGACAGACCAACTTTCTTTTCTTTTAACATTTTTATTTATTTATTTGCAAGCAGAGATGAGCGTCGAGAAAGAGGAGGGGCACCACGCGCCCCTTTGTGCATCTGGCGTTTACGTGGGGACTGGGGAATTGAACCTGAGTCGTCCGATTTGCAGCCAAGTGCCTTAGCCGCTGAGCCATCTCTCCAGCCCCCAACCTTCTTTTTCTTTTTTAAATATTTTTATTTATTCATTTGCGAGGGGAAGGGAGAGAGAATGGACACACGAGGCCCTCCTACCACTGCAAAGGAACCCCTGATGCTTCACTTTGTGTCTCTGGCTTTACATGAGTACTGGGGAATCGAACTCAGGTCCTTAGGCTTTGCAGGCCAGCGCTGTAACTGCTGAGCCATCTCTCCAGCCCTGTTTCTTTATTTGAGAGAGAGAGAGAGAGAGAGAGAGAGAGAGAGAGAGAGAGAGAGAGAGAGAGTGTACGGGTACACCAGGGCCTCTTGCAACTGCAAGTGAACTCCAGATGCATCCACTACTTTGTGCATCTGGCTTTATGGAGATATTGGGGAGTTGAACCCTGGCCAGCAGGCTTTGCAAGTAAATGCTAAAATCGTTGAGCTATCTCCTTAGTCCCTGTTTTTATATTTATTTATTGTTTTTTTCGAGGTAGGGTCTCACTCTAGCCCAGGCTGACCTGAAATTCTCTATGTAGCCTCAGGGTGGCCTTGAACTCATGGTGATCCTCCCACCTCTGTCTTCTGAGTGCTGGGATTAAAGCTGTGTGCTACGACGTCAGGGTACATTTTTTTTTATTATTTTGAGATAGTGTCTCATGTAACCTAAGCTATCATTGAACTCAACTCACTATACGTAGCTGAGGATGACCTTGAATTCCCGATCTTCCTACTACACCTCCCAAGTGCTGAGATTCCCAGGGTGTGGCTGGCTTGAAGAACACTTTTGAAACCAATCCCATGACTAACAGACGATTATCCAGCGTCAGCCCTATCCCTGCCCCAAGAAGTCAATCAAAGCCTGTCCCTCCCTTCGTTCAAATGGGCAGCGTGGTCGCCTCCGGTCGGCGATGGCTTCCTTTGCTTGGAGCTGTCTGTCTGTCTGTCTGTCTCTTGAGTAGAGAGATACCACTATGTAGCTCAGGCGGGCTTTGAACACAAAACCCTCCTGCCTGGGCCTCCAGTGCTTGGGTGCCCAGCGTGCAGAACTGCCCCTGGTCATTTTCATGACCGCTCCTGAATTCTCAGGAATATCCTCCTGATCACTCCCTCCCTGACTTGACCTCCTAGAGCCCCAGAACCCTCCCCCATCACATCCCTGACCATCCTAGACTCTGACCATCTGCAAGTGTGTCCTTCCACCCTCACAGAACCAACAACCTTGTGAGGCGGTGTCCACAGTTGTCTTTCACTGTCATGTCCCCGGATGTTCATTTTAGAGCATCGCTCAGGAAGTGCCTCATGGATACCTACCAACTGCTCTCCCCCCGTCCCTCCCTGGACATGTGGCCTCGGCCCAGCCTCTCGTTTTCAGTGCATCAGCCGGCTCTTCAGCTGTGTTCTCTGCTCAGCCACCAAGAGAAAGAAGGTTTCTGCACAGGCCCCTGACAGGTCCAGACTGACTGACTTTCCCCTCCTTCCCTCTTTCCTCTCCCTCCGGTCCAGGGTCTCACTCTGGATCCTAGGCTGGGCTGGCCTGGACCTCATCACTCTCCTGTCTTAGACTCCCGAGTGCTAGCTAGGATGACAGGAATGTGCCCCCACCTGGGCTAAAGACCCCCAGATCCCCCGAGTTGAGGCCGGCTGAGGTGGAGCTCAACCCTTCCCCAAGAAGGCAACCTCAGTGAAGGACAGCAACCTGGGCAATGTTTCAGGACACGTTTATTCAGTGCACAGCTCCCAAGGGTGCTGACAGACCACCCCTAGGTGCCTCCCCCCAGCAGCCTCCGCCAGAGTTCTTGGCTGAGCAGCGCCTGTTCCCTGCGGGCACCCTGCAGCACGCTGCGGTTCTCCTGCGCCCTCCGGATCAGGTAGGGGATCACCTCCTCCAGGCAGCCGTATGGGATGGACTTATACACCACATAGCCCGCCTGCCCTGTGGGGAGAGCGTTGGCAGGGCGTGGGCCAGAGACGCTCCTGGGTGCCACCCTTGCTCAGAGCTTGCCAGACCCTGAGAGTTAGGCGTACTCATCCCGAGAAAGCTAAAGCCTACAGCAACCTTTTCGAAAGAAATCTTCCAAAAAGAAAGAAAGAAAGAAAGAAAGAAAGAAAGAAAAAAAGAAAGAAAGAAAGAAAGAAAGAAAGAAAGAAAGAGAAAGCCAGCCAGCCTTGGACTTGTTAGAATTAAAAAAAAAGAAATCCTTTTCTTCTCTTCTTTCTTTCTTTCTTTCCTTCCTTCCTCCCTCCCTCCCTCCCTTCCTTCCTTCCTTCCTTCAGTTTTTTGAGTTAGGGTCTCGCTCTAGCCCAGGCTAACCTGGAATTCACTACATAGTCTCAGGGTGGTCTCAAACTCACTGCGATCTTCCTACCTCTGCTTCCAGAGTGCTGGGTTGCCCAGCTTGGGTTTGGTGTTTTTGAGATTGTTTCTCTATGTCCCCCAGGCTAGACTTGAACTCACTATCCTCTTGCCTCAACCTACTGAATGCTGGGGTTACGAGTGTGCACCATCATAATTTATTAAAATATTGCCAAGATAAAGAATTTTCTATTCAAGAATGAATAGAGAGAGCCGTGGTGGGGGAGACTGTCCGGAGGCATGGCACCCCTCAGTAACAACACACTTGGGCCAGGAGAACCGGGCTGAGTACTAGGCTATCCAGGATCCCTTGCCACAAGGACTAATCCAGACAGCCCACGGAGGAGGATATCCAACTGATCAGGGATGGGGAGGGGGGGAATTGGGGAATTCGGGATAACAACGCATGGTTTGCCCACTAAATAATGTAACTCATTATGGACAATAAATATATATT
>PVHP010027771.1:0-23627 GCA_004024765.1 Zapus hudsonius
GTCATATCGTGGAGGATCCATAGGGAACCCAGCAGACAATGACAGATGAACAAGGGACCTATAACCACAGCCATTCAATCAACACAGGATAGGCCATTGAGACAGAAACCAAGGATTTTCGACACAAGGACCCCTAAGCTCGCAACATTAAAGCAGCCTTATTACTCACCCACCACGACTCAGGGAACTGAGCGGAAGAGGGGGAGGAAAGATTTTGAGAGCCGTGGTGGGGGAGACTGTCCAGAGGCATGGCACCCCTCAGTAACAACACACTTGGGCCAGGAGAACTGGGCTGAGTACTAGGATATCCAGGATCCCTTGCCACAAGGACTAATACAGACAGCCCACGGAAGAGGATATACAACTGATCAGGGATGGGGAGGGGGGGAATTGGGGAATTCGGGATAACAACGCATTGTTTGCCCACTAAATAATGTAACTCATTGTGGACAATAAATATATATCTTTTTAAAAAAAGATTAAATGCTATCTATAACTCTTCTTAATAACTCTGTTAATATATGTCATATGCTTTACAAGCCATACAGGAACAGTCTCAGACCATATCAGTCTTCCTTGGGTGAAAGGCTCTTCTCCCAGCCACCAAGGGGAAGACTCATCCCTGTGGCATATGGCTGACTATGACAGTTGTAGTACCAGAGATTGGGGTGATTCTTGAGATGAACCTGACAATGTAGATTTTGGTCTTCTGGAACTTGTGTGCTAGAGGAATGGATATGGACTTGGTACTTGCAACTGAAGATCCTTCCAGAGTGGTAAGCCAAGTTTTCTGGACTATTCTAGTGAGACTTTGAAAATCCTAAGTGCAGAGAGAATTGTATTTGGAAGCTTAGAATGTGAATTTTCTAAGGGGAAGGAGTCACTGCAGAAAACTTTAATGCAACTGTGTAATTGGACCAAGGGGTGGATGCATCCTACTACCCATGCCCAGAGAGTTTGATCAAGGCTGAATTTAAGTAATGAACTGTTGAGTATGGCTAACAATATTGTCATAGTCAGCCACATGCTGCTGGGATGAATCCAAACCAGGCATAATTTTGGGGAGGAAAGTATTTATTGAAATAACAGATCCAGGGGAAGTTCTAAAAATGAAGGAAAGGGCTGGCCCCCTTTCACAGATCCAAGCAGAAAGACACAGGCCCAGCACCTCCAAAGCCAGCAAGCACACTCTCACACTCTGTAACTCACAAAACAGCAGGATTACCTGCTCTTCTGGCTGCTCATTTGCATATATATCCCTAGAGTGCATCCAATTTAGCAATACCTCAGGGCCAGACCCCAGGAGGCTAGGCCAAAGTGACACCTCCTCCAGCCAGAAGGCTGGGACAATTCACAATTATAATAATTCCACTGGGGGGCATCAAACTATCGCAAATATGGAATTAAGAATTTAAGATTTAAGTGTGAAAAAACTCAAAGCAAGTTTAACTTACTGGCACTGAGACTGGATTTAGATTATGAAAGGTGCTAATATTAAAGAGACGTTACCATAATTGTAGATGTCCCAAAAGCTTGACATTGAAACAATGGAGAGATGCCTAAGGTGTTTCACCTGGGAAGGACTGATGATAGACTATGAATACTCTATTTTAAGGAAGAAACCTGCTCTTCAAGGTCATGGTTTATTTTGTCCCTGGATTAAAAACATGGTTGTGTCCTGCATACCTGTTATTGCTTTTGGAAGCATGAGAAATGCATGCATGGAGTGGGTCATGGAGTACACAGGGTTCCAGGAAACATTGCTGAGATGCAGTGATTGGAACAGAGCATGAAGTCCCTGTATGGCAAGTGAAGCCATTGGAAGGTGGACCGGGGTTTGCAATGGAGACCGGAAGATGTTTTGGATATACCAGGACTGGTCAAGGGCTACCATGGAGTGCTGTTGTCCCGGGATGAAAGTTTTCCCAGCTATTCAAAGCTGGAGGGACTGAATTGGAAAATATGGAGACTGTCAGTCATTGGCTGTGATATTGGATTTGAACTGCCAATGTTTGATGTTTGCCTAATGTTTGTTGAGTTTGCATTGGTCCAGTCCTATTATGCCTCCTAACAGTTGGAAATGTTTATTTTGCCATTATATGTTAAAGGCATGCAACTTGTTTTGATTTTATAGAACTTACAGTTAAAAGACCATCTTAAACTTCACATAAGATTTGGGAGTTTGGAAAAGCCTTAAAGTTGGTAAAGACTGATAGGCATTCTTTGCATCTGTGGGTCACTTGGATAGTACTAACACTTTTTAAAAATATTTTTTCAATCCATGAACGTGGGGAGATATTTCTATTTTTCATATGTCTTCCACAAATTATTTATCTGTATTTTATAATTTTCATTGTAGAATCTTTTACTTTCTTGGTGAAGTTTATTACTAGACACTTTTTTCAGCCAGTGGAAATGAGATTGCTTTCATGATTTCATTCTGACCATATCCATTATTGACGTATAGAAGTTACTGGTTTCTATATGTTGATTATGCACCATGGTATTTAACTGAATTCAATTATCAGTTCCAAGAATCTTTTGTGGGCATCTTTAAATTTTTCTATGGTAATGATATTATTCAGGCTTCTCTAGAACCGAACAAATAGACTGAATATTTATTATAAGGAGGATTTATTAGACTGGCTTACACAATGCAAGCTAGGCAATCCAGCAATGGATGTTTGCAGGCTGGAGATTCTGAGAACCCAGCAACTGCACAGTCAATGAGGCTGGAGGCCTTGCCTATCCCAATCTGTCACTGAAGGCACGGAGGGTTCCTGGAGAGGCGCTGGTCTTCAGTTCACAATACAAAATCAGGGAAGCAGGCATTTCTAAGGAATCAATGTTTTCAGGGGGGTTAAACAATGCTAACACTGGAGATTTTAATAACTTGTGTTTGGAAGGGAGATGAGTAAAACAAATCATGCACTTGGCAATAGAGCAATCACATATTGGCTGGGAGGGGGCATGTGCTATTATGTTGTTTGCACATGACTTTGCTTTATGTTCAAAAGTGTAAAGGGATCATATTATGTTTGTCTCACTTCATCAATGTCACTAAGAGATCCTGCCTGGTGCTAGTGTTTTGTAAGTGTTTGGCATAACACCAGAGCTCATTGGCTAGCTTGCTGACAAGCTGAGTCCTGAGACCTCTGAAGCCTGGCTGCCTGTGAAAGCCCAGAAGCTGGATTCAGGAGCCTGTCTTATCCGTGTCACTTACAAGTCACTACACACAAGAAAACATAATTTTGTACCAGTACATACAAGAATTTGGAGGAATAAAACTGAACTTTTAAGGCTATATTGTTATAGAAATTCCCCATGACAAACAGACTTCTGTTCTGACTCTAGTTAAACTGTTTTTCCCTGATCAGGGAATGATTTCAATTTTTTCTGGGATCTAAGACCCTAATTTCCCTATTTTATAACCTTTTCTCATATTTTTTCTGTCTATAAGAGTTTCTGTCTGAGCCTGACAAAAGAGGGAGCTCCTATTAAAGGGAGGGAATCGCAAGATGGGTGACTGCATGCACCCTGCTGGTAGAAGTACAGAAAGGGGAAAAAACCTTTAAAATTCTCATTTTCCATGTACTGCATTATTAATGCCATATCTTCTTGAATATTCCTTTTTAGAGTTAGTAATCATACAACCCAAAACAGTGGGCTTGCTAACAGACCCACCCATAATGTTGGTGTCACAAAGACAGAAACTTCCTGCACAGAAAAGAATATATTCTGCAGCCTCAGAGTTGGAGGCCAAATACATACATACTGCTACATATAGGTTTACATCTAGACGCTTAGGTGTTAATTTCCTTGAGATGACTTAAATTGTCGTTTGTTCCTCTCCATGGACACTGTGGGTCACAGCAGAGGCGGGGCTAGTGGCTGGCCAGAGCTGGCGGCTGGCCAAGTGTCATCCATTCTATAGAGCTGGGTGGGCAGGACCCAAGTTTAGGAGAGAAGAAAACTCTAGGGATACAGCCACTGTGGGTGGAATGGGCAGATATCATTTATTGTATGTGGAAAGGTCATATTTATACAGAGGAGAAGCCAGGAAAATTAGAGGCAGGGGTAGAGCAAGAGGATTGGTTGAGCCAGGGTGGTTAGTGGGTACCTCAAAAGTGGATAGGCTGGAGCTAGTAACCTGTGAATGCCTAATTTGCATAAGTTGAGGGGCTTGCTCAGCCCTTAGTGGCGGGAAGTACTTAATTCTAGACATGGATAAAATGGTGATGGCTGCAGAGGAATCTGTCACCTAGAACTGTCACCTATTGTCAGCACTGCTGGGGTGAGAACACAGCATTCACTGTGGCTTGCTAGGGAGCCCAGAGGTTTAGGATTAAGGGAGGAGTGTGACAAAGCTCCTACGGGGTCTCAGTGCAGAGACTACTGGGGCTTCAGCCTGTCTCAACTTCCCTTAACCCCATATCCTCCATGACCTTTTAGCAAGGTTCCACATTAAATGAGCAGCCATAGACCTCTGTCCTATGTGAAACCAGCGGTGGGGAAAAGAAACAGAGTCTGGGACAAAAGACAGAGCAACAGGCAAACTCAGAGAGCAGAGTTTACAGGAACTGTTAATATAATTTCAAAAGGCGCTAGCATCTACAGACTAGCTGAAGGGCCGTCTAGCTCTTCTGTCCTCAGTACAGACACAAAGACAAAACAAAACGCATACAGACAAGACAACTAGGACTCACAAAAACACAAACATTAAACAGTTCTTATTAAATTTCCATTAAAACTTGGTGGAACTATTCTCCATTTAAACCAGGCCTAGCTAGCTTCCTGGTTACCATAATCATGTTGACCTGGTATGGGGGCTGCCACCCCAGAACAATTCAAGGGGAGTTACAAACTCTGCAGGGGATCAGGCCTGCATCAACACCTTATCTGGACACACACACACACACACACACACACACACACACACACACACACACCACATAAAAACTAAATAAAAATTTGATCTTGTGATGTTAATCTGATTTTGTCAGATACTATATGACTTGCCTGATTCTGGTACTTAGTGAAACTGGCCTAGCATCAGAACTCACTAACTGGCTGTGAGCACCACATCAGCCTAAACACTGCGAAGCCTGGCTAGCTGTGTCAGGTCATTCTTAGATGTCAGGAGCTTCTTCTTTCTCAACTCTTAAGTCACAGAAAGATATATGTGAGAGAGTATGTCAAGGACCTCTGTGTCCAGTAGCCTGAGCTATCTCTGGAGAAGCAGCATGGGGGGCTCACTGGCAAAAGCTCCCCAATGAAGGCCAGTTGAAGGTGGTTCCAAGGGCAGGTCTCATGGAGAGTGAAACAGGCGTGAAAAAGCCAAGGGAAGTTTGCCCCAGGAGCACGGATGGAAGCTGCTCAATGGGAAACACAGAATTAGGCTCCTGGTTCCTATGGGAATATTCAATATTACTGACTTTTAAAGAAACATCAAAGAGTTGCTTACACTAATTTGCAAGTGGGCAGTAGGTAAGTAGACAAAAAAGACAAGCCCACTAAGTTAGGAAAATTTCTCTCATAAAACTACAGAGGAAGTAAAATGAATATAAAAGTCAGTTATTGGCACCAAAGAGAAGGCAGTGTTTACCTATCTCCTAAATACTTACCCGTGTTCATGAAAAGAGCAGGTATTAGCTCAGGCAAATGCCTTTGGAGAGAGAGGACACATTCCCTTCCAATGTAAAGAAAGAAGACAATGAGGAAGCTGCATCCATTACCAATGAGGGATTAGAGGCTTAATGATGGTGGTGGGCAGCATGACCAGGTGACAGGGACAAGGGTCTGCTTGCTGATAGCCAAGGTTGTCCTGGGTGTTGTCTGGGTGGGCTCCTACTTTACTCTAGGACTTCCTCACCCCGTGAAGGAACAACCCTGGTGATGAAGTTTGGACAACCAACTCCTTGTCAGTAGGGCTCTGGGTTTTGCGGCTGCTAAAGTAAAAGTAAGCTTGCTTAGAGCATTTGTGTGCTTGGTTTTCTGCCTCATTATGTCATTATGTCTGCATGTCACAGTGCTCGACCACTGTGTGGGAACGTGATGGCAAACACCTGTCAGTACTCAGAAAGTACATTTGGTTTTCTGGCCCTTTCCCAGTGTTTGCTAACCATGTTGTGTCCTGGCAGCTGCTGATTGGTACACACAGTACATATAATGTCAGGGTGTGAACCCTGCTGTCAGCTCCTCCAGGGCTTCTTGTGTGAGTGTCCTGCTCTTCACGACCAACACCATGAAGCTTCTGGTACTCCTTGTGTTGCTTAGTGTTTCTACCATCCTTGTCTCTGGCCGTAAGTAAAGATTCCTTTTACATGAACGTAAATTTGGGGGAAGAGTCTTGAAAGGTACCTATTGAGTGGGGCATGCATTTAGGAATGCCTAGATGCTGGCACCTACTTTATTCTTTATTAAAATTATGTTCTATTTAGTTATTTGAAAGAGAGGGAGAGACTGTGAGAGAGAGATAGAGAGAAGCAGAGACAGAATGTATGAATGTATCAGGGCACTTGCCACTGTAAATGGCTCCAGATGCATACACCATTGTGCATCTTGGATTATGGGGGTACTTGGGAATTGAACCTACTCAGGCATTGCAAGCAAGTGCATTTAACCACTGAGTCATCCTGTCTGTCTCTGTATTCTTATCTAGTCTCTGGTTTCATCTCCAGTTGTAGGTAGAGTCGGCTGCCCTCAGCCTCCTAATTCCATCAGTCTTCTCCCTGTTCTAAAGTTGATGCTCAGGTACATTGTTAGTGTCAGGAAGGTTCTGAGAAGGTGAGCAAAGGCTTCTTTCAGGAAAACAAGTGACCAAAAAGTTATCATTCACCCCTGCATTTCCGTGCCCTCAATTAATCTGTTCAGCTACCAATTTCCAATTATGGATCCTGCAGTATGGATCTCATCCTCTCATCATCTCAAAGTATTGCTATAAGGAGTGTGCTTTAAGTGTGATAATAAATAATAATAACATTTAATATACATAATAAAATAATAATCATAATGTAATGTGAGAAGTATACTGAGACAATGATGTGTGAAGAAATAGTAAACACAACCTAAGCACATCTAAAGGATGAAATGTTAAGTATAAGAAATGTTAAGAAGCTCATTAACTATAATAGGTGTATGTAAAGTGTAAAAATTTTTCCCTAAGGATAGTAAGGCTAAAGTGTGGAAATATTTTAAGTATTAAAGCATGGGTTAGTGTTGACAAAGTGTGCTTAAAGAAGTATTTTTGAGTTACAGTTTAAATGTGTGGAAAGTTAGTGTCATGGTTTGATCCAAGTGTCCCCCACAAACAAATGAATGTGTTCTGAGTGATCGATCTCCAGTTGATGGCAGTTCAGATACTAGAACTTAGCTGGAGCTGTGTTCTTGGAGGGGGGCTTATGGAGATTATAAACCAGCTTCCCCTTGTCAGTGTTTGGCACACCTTCCTGTCATTGCATGCAGTGTTGTGGTGGAGGTGATGTCCACCCTCTGTTCATGCCATTGTTTTCCCTGCCATGATGGAGTCTCACCTCAAGTCCAAGTCTGTAAGCCAAATAAACCCTTTCCCCCACAAGCTGCTATTGCTTGGATTCTTGCTGCGCAGCAACTAGAATGCAGACTGCAACAGTTAGTAATAAGAGTAAAGGACTATTTAGGAAACATAAAAGTATCAATTGCCAGAGTATAGCTAGAGTATTTTTAACATATATTATATATCAATGTAACAATGTAACAGTGTGGTACAATATTATTAAGATGTAAAAATAATATATATATGTATATATATATATCCAAAGGTAAAATGCATTTTTACTGTCAAGGAATTAAAGAATAAAAAAGAAAGAAAAAGAAAACCCTCCAAAACCTTTAAAGCATTTTACTGTCATTTTAAGTGTGTGGAAAATTCCTAAGGTTTTTGCTATGTAAGGTCTGGTCAGTACGGATAAGATACATTGTAAGGGCAGCAGGAGCTAAGGGAAGTATATAAACTGACCAAAAAAAAACATGCTCTGAGATGCCTCTCCCACACTCTTGGGTGTGAAATCACATAGCTGATGACACCCTATCCCCTTGGGGTGAGAATCTAAAACATCTCCCTGCTCCTCTTCCCCAATGGAGTGGTTTCCATGTTCCCCAGGACAGCCCCCTAAATCTGTCTTCTAGGGGCAAAAGAAAGTCTCAGATCAAAGCAAAGGGACTGGTCAAGTCAGGAGTGAGGGGAGCTTGTGGGAGATTTGCCTGTGCCTTTTGTCAATACAACAAGCCTTGTGCCAACTCCCCAATCCTGTTAAAGTTGTCCACTCCTGACATTTGCTCAAGATCTTATGTCTTATTTTACTTCTCTTCTTTCAGAGAACCCTGCTGAAGCTGCTCCCTCTGACAGCTTGGGTGAAGGTGAGCCTCACTGTCCTTCCTTACTTTCCTGCCATGAACGGTTTCCTTTCCCAGCCTCAAGACAGCCTGCTTCTTTGTGGACATTCTAAGATACAAGGAAATTCAATTAAAAGCCAGGAAGAGCTTCATTCCTGATTAGAAAACTCATCTTAAATTTATTTGTTTCTTATATATATTAGTATAGCAATTTCAGCCTCTGACATGGACTTATAGAAACACTAGTTGTTATTCACTGTTTCTTAGCTGTAGGTCTGGGGTCCCAAGGTGTGATAATGTGGCTTGAGAATTGTATGTTAATGCATGGAAACCTTTCTCAAGTGGAAGGAATGAGTATATGACTCATGCAGAGGAAAGAGCACTTGTGCCTGGACTGAAGGACCGGAATAGAACTTATGTCAAGAATCATGTTTCAAAACTCCTATGTGAAATATAATTTAAATCTCACAATTATACTAGGAAATACACACTGAATAGGTTAAGTGTGGTTCGTGGATTCCTTGGCGGGTTATTGTACACTAACACCCAGTTCATGTGCATGCCTGGGTGAACAGAGTCTTGTGACAGAAATGAGCTGACAGGCATAGCCAACAGGAAGGCACTTGCAGTGAAGAGCTCATTAATTATGTGCAAAAAGGTCATTTATATAGAGGAGAAACCAGAGGCAGGGGCATTAGCAACAAGGGGATTGACAGGGGCAGGGTAGTCTATGGACATTTCATGAAGGAATTAGCAGGAGCCAGTAACCTGTGGATGCCTAGTTTGCATAGATGAGTTGGAGGGGTTTTCTCAGCTCCAAGTGGAATTACGTGCCTTTAGGCACATACTGGGTGGCGGTGACTGCAGAGAAACTATATGACCTTTAAACTTTTATTGCCCAGGCTTGTTATTTCAGCTGTGGTATGTGAGCTTTAGTAAACTCAGGCCTGGAAGTGCTGGAAGTGTCTGGACTTATCAGAGTTTGTTGAGGCCTGTCAAAGGTGGGAGTTTTCAGGATAAAGGAAGGAGACTTCTGGTGGCCAAAACTCCTGCCAGTCTCAGATCTGGAGATTATCTGGGTTTCAAGCCAGCCTCAAATTTCTTTAACCCTATATCCCCCATGCTTCTTAGCAGGGTCTCACAACTCCCCCTTTTGTTTTTATAATGGAGCAGTGGTATCTCAATCCTCCATTATTTTAGGCAAGGTTTGATACTGTATTGAGACTTGGTTGTTTGTGACCCAAGCAATAATGGTTACTTGTCATTTGATAAACTGGATGATGCAGGTGGCTGGGAGTAGTATGGTTCCTATAGCAAAGAGAGAGCAAAGTAGTATGGTTCATATAGCAAAGAGGAGTGGGAGGAGGCAGGAAATCAAAGGATTGGAGAACCAAGGGGTGGGGGCATTGGGAACATATAAGACTCATTGACATAAAAACAACATTTTTTCCCAAGTACTTGTCTCCCATGTTCAGCAGTGATGAGATCTAGTGTCCTCTGGTTTGGAGCACTGTTTCAGCAAGAGAAGTCAATTGTCTCTGGATGGACTCAAAGCTGCTGGCAGTTGATATCTCTGAAGTGGGTCTGGGCAAGGGCAGCTCCTGGGATCCCCAAAGCTCTCTACAGGAAGAGTTACATCACAGCACACTAGTAGAGAGATAAAAATTTTCCTCTGTTGGTAAGGACTGAGCTGCAAGGCTGCTTCATTTTCTGTATAGAGATAGGGCTGTGGAACAATTATAGCTGGGGAGAAATAAGTGTGGGCGGAGGAATTCACACACAGGCTGGAATGTCCTCCACACCATAGCAAAACAGGAGCCCTGATACAGGCGGTTGCTGTAAGAGAAATATGGGAGAGGCATCTGGCATCATTGGGCCTGGAATTAACAAAGGGGATGTCCATCCTTGGCTAAAGAGCAGCATATTGAAGAGCCTGGGTGGAGAACAGTTTGCTATGGGGACAGGGTGTTTAAGAGTGATGTTAATAGTAAAAGCTGTCACCATGGGGCTGGAAGGGGATGGTAAAAGAAGCAGTCTGAGACTTTGGGGTGGGTGGTAAAGGTGAGAAAGTCAGTGGAGATCAGCAGAGGGAGAGCCCCACTGAGAGGAGTAGAATTTGACCTGTATGGATAAATTAGATGGCATACATTAACAGTTATTAGAAAGAGATATACATAGCATTTAACCTTAATAACAGTATATGTGTCACCTTGGGCAGTTTTGAAGAGGAAGAACTGAAATTAGTAAGGCTGACGGCCATACCACCCTGAATGCGCCCGATCTCGTCTGAAATTAGTAAGGCTGCTAAAGAGTCAACTTTAAAGAAGATAAACATTTCCTGTTTACCAGCTGAAGAATCTCAGAACAACTAGCTGAAAGAAGTCCTTGAAGATAAGTCAGAGAGGATAATTTATAGCAAGGAAGAGTGTTGTCCTGAGAAACGGACAGGGGAGTCACAGCTTCAAGATAACGAATAAGCATGTCTTAAAAGTTGCTTTACTTTGAAGTTTTCTAGTTATTTTGACTCACATACAATTAACAGTTAACTCTAATGTTTTACCTCTGTAAGTTCTGCTTAATTGCACTTCTGTTTGATTAATTTCTTTATTGGAAATGTTTCAAGGTTTTGGAGATGAAACCCCACCTTTTTTTTTTGTTTTGTTTTGTTTTCCATTAGTCTCTTAAGCCCTGTTAATTGGGTGAGACAGCCACTGGCCAGCTCCTGTGTACACTAATATAGCTTCTTTCATTTTGGCCTAAATTTGAGCCTGTGTTCTTGGTGTTTGTATGTTTAACACCTCTAATCATTAGGAGAGAGAATGATTTAGTATTTAAAACTGACTTGTTGTGGTCACTTTTTAAAGAGTATTGTGACCAGTCTTTTTGACAGCAAATGTCAATGGGAACTGGTTTCCTTTTGAACTTTGTAAATTTCCAGCCTTCGTTGCCCCATCTCGGGGTGCATATCCAAATATTTTGTATGGGAAGTAACATCTTTCTTTCTTTCATTCTCTCCTTCTTTCCTTCCTTCTTTCTTTCTTTCTTTCTGAGGCAGAGTCTCATTACTTGGTACACTTCACCTTGAATGCCTCATCCTTCTGCTTCAGCCTCCCAAGTGCTGACATTACCATTCCTAGCTGTTTTATCTTTAACGATTGAAAGACTCATGTTTCTTTGGCTCTGCTGAAGTTAGTTTTGCTACTTTCCTTCAGAGTTCAGAAAATAAAGCCCAATCACTTATTCCTTTGTGAAGGTTTCTTATTTGGTTTTTTCTTTCAGTCTTAAGAACATTGTTTCAGAAGATGAAAATATTTTACACACTTATAACTTCTAGAACTGGTACTGCTTGACTGGAGTAGAACATCGTGCAATGAGACTCCATCCATGACTAACCCTGCTACTATATTGCTCTCATCGATAATGATTATATTCTTTTAAATAAATATCAGTCACAAGCAAAATAAAATCCATATTTTAACTTTTTCTGGGTTACTGATAATTGTCCTTTGTTTAGACAATCTATTTGATGACCCCAAATAATGGGATGCATTATGACATTTTCTTTCATGCATACAATATGACCATATTTACTTCACATCATTCAGTCTTGTGTTGTCTATTCATGTATATTAATTGTACAAAGTAAAGGTTTAGGCCTCCTGGGTGCTTCTGTCCTGACAGCCCAAGACCTGTGGCCAGTTCTGGGTCCTGGTCTCAGGTGAGGGTCTGACCTTCTTGAGGTGTGAAGGTAGGTTCTTGAGGATCCAGACCAGGGCTCCTCAACCTCAGCACCTCTGACTAAATCTTTGTCATGGAGGCTGTCCTGCATATTATGGGATGTTTAGCTGGAGCCGCTGCATCTGCTTACTAGATATCAGAAGCACCTTTCCCCAGTGATGACAAACAGAAATGTATTAGGACATTAATAAATGCTTCTGGGGCTGACAACTCTGCCTGGTTGGGAACCAAGGGTCTAGACCTAAACTGATCAGGACTAGGTGCATGTGACTATTTAAATTTCAATAAAGTAGATTACAAGTTCAGTGTCAACCACACTAATCACATTTCAGGTATTGACATAGCTACATGAGTGAGCAGTACCGTTAGAGGACTTTCCCGTCCTAGTAGAAAGTTCTAGGTCAATGCTGGGCTACAGTGACTCCACTTAATTTCTCACAATGTCAGTGGGACAAAGGTAAACCAAATACTTAAAAAAACGATGTTGACTTAATAAAACCTTTTATTTAAGTCACAATTCACTTTGATTAGTAAAGAGTTATATTATAAGTTAAAATCACAAAAATGATGTAAATTTTGTCTCAGACTTCAAAAGTGTGATTACCTGCAGCACATAAATGTCCCGATCCTGGTTTCTTGAGGAAGATGCTGACACACTTTATCCTCCCAATCTACTCTTGCCACTTGAGATCAATCAAAGGAGGAAGGGGTTAACCTGCCCTGTGAGCTCTTGTGGGTTGGTGTGCGCACACCCACTAGTTGTTTGCAAGTAGAGCAATCATTGTTGACCTGACACGCTTCTTGAAGTCTTCACCATATCAGGTGTCACTGAACCAGGGAGAAGGCCCACAATGTTTAATAATGGATGGCTTCTTTTTCTTAGTGTTCTGTAGTATCAGAATGCTTTCAAAACATTTAAAGGGCTCAAATTCCGGGATCAACCTTTATCTAATAAGAACATTCCCGACATGCTGCTCCCCTTGAATTTGTACTGAGAGAAGCACTGGTAGGTCTCACCTGGTAAGCTAGCAAGCCTCAGAAGGTATATAGCAAAAACCACAAGGTGTCGTGATTATTTGTTTATAATATCCATGCTGAATGTGTATCCAGATGTGTCTGATACACAAGAAACCTTCCTCCTTTGATTGATTGCAAGTGGCCAAATTAGATTGGAAGGCTAAGGTGTGTGTCAGCATCTTCCTCAAGAAACCAGGATATGAATGTCATATGTGCTGTAGGTAATCACACTTTTTAAATCTGAGACACATTTACATCATTTTTCTGATTATAAATTATTATATAACTCTTTACCAATCAACGTGAACTATGACTTAATTACACATTTTTATTAAGACAATATTGTATTAAGACAATATCTTTTTTTAAAGTACTGATGTCCGTGAGAATAAAATGGAGTCACTGTAGCCCAGCGTTGTCCGTAGAACTTTCTACACAGATGGGAAAGTCCTCTAATGGCGCAGTTTGCTCATGTAGTGATGTCAATGCCTGAAATGTCATTAGTTGAGGTTGCCTATTCGTTAGTTGGCTCATAAATTTATATTTTGTGAAAATTTGCAATTTTATTGGCTTTCAAATTCATTAGCATTAATTTATCCGTGACATCACTACTTTTTTAGTCTCAGCAACAGCTATGCTAAGGTAGGTCTTCCTCTGTGCATAAGCTATGTCCATCCTTAGAAGAGATTCCATTGATGACCACATCTAGTTCTCCATAATCCCCAGCACAGCAGAAAGGGCCCAGATCTATAGGGAAACCCCAGTCTTCTACATTATAGGTACCCAAGAGGCTTTAGATATTCACATACTGCTTAAGAAATTAAGTATAATGCCCATAAACCCCAAGGACAATTATTTAATATTAAAATATCCAATCTAACATATCAGAAATTCCACAAATAAAGAACCAAACATTTTTCAAAGTAAATACACTCTTTTTCCACAATAACAAAAACTAGAAAAAAATACATAGGTCCTTGGACATCATCCCACTTTGGTGGCAAATGTTCAAATTGTGAACATGGATAAGGCATACTAGTTAACAGTCTAATGAACCCTGAAGCATTTATAACCCACCACAATGAGACAATAACCAATTACACTGTTAAACATATCTTCCACTCTAATTAAAAGTAATTTCATAAGATACCCCCTAAAAAGGAAGGCACCAAACAACAATTCTGTGATGTTTGACGTACCCAGGTCCATTCACCTCATGCCTTCCTTTCACAGCAGTGTGGTCTCCTGACTTTACATTCTCTCTGTTTCTACCAACAACTGAGACCTCACATTTCCTTTGGGGAAATCCTCTAATTACTTAGATCTTGAAACAAGCATGGAGACCAGCTTTTAGGGGGTAGAGGTGATGTGGTTCTTTCTCCTCTAGTATTTGCAGGTGACAGCTCTCCATCCTCCCTGAGAAGAGCTTCCCACACTCAATCTTGAGCAGGGAAGGAGGGATCCACTTAGTCCTCAAGCCAGAGGAGACACTTGAGTTACCCACAGCAGGTGGATCCTAAACCGTCTACTCACTAGCACCAGAAAAAGGATTCAGAGAAACTGCATATCCTCTCACGAGTTCTTAAATTGACATTTAAGATTTTTAAAGAAACTATTTAAGTTTAAACAGTGGCAAGAGACATAACTTGTGGCACATCGTGATGCTGGCATTTGAAATAGGCTGTGACTTCACTCTTAAATGTAGCCAGTGGAATCTAAATGCCTCGGCCATTTGACTCCCACCACCAGGCAGTTGTAAATGACAAGGTATTTTTAAAGCTAAAACTTCAACAAAATCCTTTTTCTCCTTGAACTTGTACTTATCTTCTCCCACAAAATTTTATCTTAAAATTTCGGGACTTCAAAGGATTTTATATGTTATTTTATTATATTCTCCTGTAACAAAAATATGTACATTATTTAAATTTTATGTAGCCATAAAGTTCAAGTGCTAAAAGCTTATTTCTGAATAGAATAATGATTATTTTTATTACATCCAATATATCATTGGAAACGCATCTAATTAGTTCATGACTCCAAGAATGAACATAAGCTGGAAGATTCAGCATCAATATTGTTTCTATTTCCTAATGTATGAGCATTGACCAAATGATTTCAAAGATATATGTTTGTAGAAATGATAAACTTTTGTTTTCACAGTGTTGCTCAATTATTGTCACTCCTGTAGAGTCACATGTTTAAAAACATCACATCACTTTTTAATCAAAAATTAATAATCCATCATCAGACAAAGATTTAGATAGCACTCAACTTGCTTAATGATTGGTTATTCACCAAGAAGCTGAAAAATAAGAAGATGACAAATAACAATTGTATATACTTATAGAATGCAGTGTGACGTGCGGGTATATGTCTACATTGTGGGAAAAGCAAATGGAGCTAATTAGCATATCCATCAGCTCACCTAGATAAGTTTTTTTGGCACGTGCATGAGTGGTATGTGTCCTTATGTATGTATGCATGTTGCATGTCTTCCTCTGTTGCTCTCCAATTTATTAATTTTTAAATATTTTATTTATTTGTAAGCAAAAAGATGAGACAGAAAGAGAGAGAGAGAGAGAGAGAGAGAGAGAGAGAGAGAATGGGCACACCAGTGTCTCCAGCCACTGCAAACAAACTCCAGATGCATGCGCCATTTTGTGCACCTGGTTTACGTGGGTTCAGGGGAATTGAACTCAGATCCTTAGGCTCTGGAGGCAAGTGCCTTAACTACTGAGCCATCTCTCCAGCCCTCCATTTTATTTCTCGAGACAAGGTCTCCCACTGAACCTATAGCTCACCGATCCACTTGTCCTTGCCTCCTCAGTGCTATGATTGCAGTCTCCATCACTCTGGGCATTTTAAAAATATATTTATTTATTCATTCATTCATTTATTTACTTGAGACAGAGACAGAGAGAGGCAGAAAGAGAGGGACTATGGGTGCACCAAAGCCTCCTGCCACTGCAGACAAGTTCCAGATATATGTACCACTTTGGCTTTATGGGGGTACCTTTAAAGGGCAAGCAGGCACCTTTAACCCCTAGGCCATCTCTCCAGTCCCCTTCTCTGGACATTTTTACATGTGTGCAGAGGACTGAACTCAGGTCCTCCTGTTTAAGCAACTCACACTTTGCCCACTGAGCCATCCCCATTTCCCCCAGAAAAGCTGTAAGATATAGGTGCTAAAAGGGAAAATGTAGCCCAAGCCCTGACAGCAAAATATTCATGTCTTGTAGCTAAAAAGAGAAAAAAAGAAATCAACAGGTAATTTCTCTGTGGTATCAAGGGATACAATATTCAACTTAGAAACATTATTTTTGTATGGAGATATAAGCATGATAAGAAAACAGAATTGTTTGAGCAGATGGTGTTTGTACATTCATTTTGGTTTTTGGTTTAGAGGGTTTTTTGTTTGTTGTGGTTGGGGTTTCTGTGTTTTTGTTTGGGTTTTCTGGTAAGGGGTGTTGTATTAAGTAGGGTTCCACTGCCACCTGGTGGTCATTTTAAAGATGTGCCGTGAACAAAGTTGGACACTTCAGAAATAAAATCAGGAGTAACCAGAAGTGTGAATAACCGTTGCATTGTATTAAAATCAATTGCATTAACTTTTATTTTGATAATATGCACGGTCACTTGTTTGGTGTTGAGTGGGGATACTTATGCCGTGTATTTCCCAAAGCATACCTTTAAAACAATGGAGCAGAGTAGGTGCCAAACCACCATGGCCAAGTCTGAATCCCATCCTGGCCACTGGAAAATAGGAGGCAAATGTTTTAACATCAACATATTAATCCCAGTTTCTTCATCTAAAAAGTGAGGTTCATGCTAGTGCCTATTTCAAAGGGTACATGTGAAAAATTATGCTGATACATACATGTAAATTGTTAACTGTGTGGCACATGCTAAGTGATCAAAAATATTAAGCATCACTTCTCAGAAGAGCTTCTTATAGCTTGGGAAACACAATAACACAAGAGAAAAGGTAAACAGGAACCATCTACCCCCGAGCCCTTTCCCAGAAAATAGTCCGCTGACAAGAACAGCTGGCAGGTGAGAAGCTGAGGTCATCACGTGGATGCTCCATGCCATGTGACCTGACCTCAAAAAGTCTCTGCACAACCAAGGTTCCAGGGAGTCCCTTGAGTTGGCAATGCATCAAATCTCTGGTCACACATCAGTGGCCAGGGAATTGGCACTGGCCATCATGCCCACTAGGGAAGGAAGACTAGAACTTCGTGTTTGTCTTCTAAAGTCTCTGCTCTGTTCCTTTTCCTTGGCTGATTTTACCCTTCCTCCTTTCTCCCTAATAAGCCCTCGCTGTGAGGCAATAGGTTCTCTCTGAATTCTGAATCCTTCTAGAGTATCAGCAAACTTGGTCTTGGAAACCCCCAACACAGCAAAGATTAATGATAACTCTAAATCCATTCACTCACGTATAACAAATATCCTTAAGAATGTTTAAATAGTTCAATAAATCGACTTTCAATGATACAATAATGAACAGAGTTCATTGGCTACATTAATTGTCTCTAGATTATGTGTCTTAGATGAAAAAGCCCTATTCGGAACTTCTTTAGAACATACAATAAATTAAAAACAGAATGTCAACCTTTCCACCTCAAATGTTTTTTTTTTTGAAAAGGAAAAATGTTGAAATAATATGTCAAGTTCCACGTACTTGTCAGACATGCCTACACTCATACACAAATCATATTTGTGTTTTTATAGCACCAGCCCTGCCATAATCAAGAGCATAATCACGGCCAGGGATAAAACAAAGTACAGAGGAGCTGTGGGAAGGAGCAGAGAGGTACAGTGTGTTCTCACTAATCAAACTTCAAACTAATAATTTACAAAGATGCCACCTTAGTTTTGAGTCTGTCAAAAAAAATTTTGAGGAAATAAAAAAGAAACCTTCCAAAATTATTAGTATGCACTGAAAACTGTTTTCATCTGTTGAAGAAGGGTTTTGAAGATTTTCCCAAATTTACTAATCCTCGGTAAAAATTCTCCTTAATGTGACACAAAAGCCAGACGTGGTGGTGCACACCTTTAGTTCCAGCACTCAGGAGGCAGAGGCGAGTTTGAGTTCATGAGACCTACCTAGAAAAAAAATATGACACAAAGTTGTTCACTGGGGCTACTACGTATTTCGCTTAAATATCTTGTACATCAAACACCTGTGCACAGCCCATTCTTTTCTTCACTTGCTTTCAGAGAGATTTCTGGATCTCACTCAGGTACCAGGGCTCTCCAAATGTTAAAGGGCTCTCCAAATCTGCTTGGCATCCTCACATTCAAGCAACCCAAACTGAAACAATTTGGGAGAAAAATTACCTCTGTACTGAACATATATGAACCTTTTTCTTGTCATTATTTCATGTGTGTTTGTGTGTGTGTATGTATGTATGTGTGTGTTTGTGTATGTGTATGCATGTGTATATGTGTATTGTACATGTGCATATGTGTGTATGTGTGTGTTTGTGTGTATGTGTGTATATGTGTGTATGTGTGTATGTATATGTTTGTATGTGTGTGCATGTGTGTGTAAATGTGTGTATGTGTGTACGTATGTGTATGTGTGTGCGTATGCGTGTGCCTATGTGTATGTGTGTATGTGTGTTCATGCGTGCATGTATGTATGTGTGCATGTGTGTAAGTGTGTGTAAGTTTGTGTGTGTATGTGTGTAAATGTGTGTGTTTGTATGTGTGTATGTGTGTGCACATACATGTGTGCATATGTGTGTGTTTGTGTGTGTATGTTTGTGAATGTGTATGAATGTGTTTGTATGTGTGTATGTGTTTGCATGTATGTGTATGTTTATGTGTGTACATTTATAGTCATCTACACTGAGTATACAACTACTCACGTAGTTGCATTTACATGTAGCCTTTACATAGTGTTAGGGATTAGAAGTATATGGGAGGATACTGCAGTATTTTACATAAAAGACCTGAGCATCCAAGGATTTCGGTATCCATGGAAGCTTTGGAACCAATCCCCCACAGGTACCAAGGGACGAGTGTATTTATAAACTATAAAAGCAATAAGGCAACTCACGGAATTGTAACCATAATGTTTGGTTCATGCCCTTCAGCTGTTTGTTCAGAAAATAATAAAGCACAGGGTAATTAACAAAATTACTGGCTGGAATCAAAAAAATAATGAGCTACTGTCATCATTTTTCTGTCACAGGAGTTCCTTTAAAGGCTCTTTGTTGTGTAATTATGTTCCCAAAAAGTGAAATAACAGCTTTTACTTTTTTAAAGAGAAAGACTCACTCTGAGGAGGTGGGGATGTTAAAGGGCAGAGGAAGAATGAATAAGAAACACAATATTGGATGAACACAATATTTGAAATATCTCACAAATGTAGAAGCAAGAAATGTTAAATACCTGGGTCAATCCATGTGAAGCTCGGGAATTAGCCTTTCTAGTTGTGGCTGTGTCTCAGGACCTGGTCCATCCTCCATAGGGTGGTCTGTGGAGCGGCAGCAGGTCCTGATCTCCCCAAGAGCTGTGAGTCCCAAAGAGATAAGCCGGCTAGACTAACTCCTGAGAAGATAGGACCCAAGAATCGGGCAGGTCGTGGATTATCCTAACCTAGGTTGGGAGGTAGCATTGTCATCCCAATGAGGTGTGATGGAGAGAAAGGCATCAGACTCCGAGAGTGGCCTTCTCACCACTGTACCCCAGAACCAGGACAGAGCCCAAAACAGGCTACAAAGTACAGTGAGCTGTTTTCCTCAAAGGAGTCAAAAACATACATGGGGAGGGGAACCTTTAATAAATGGTGATGGGAAATTTGGATAGACACTAATAGAAGATCCATATCTCTGACCCTGAACAGAAACCAACTCAAAATGAATCAAAGACCTTAGTGTAAGACCTGAAACTTTGAAACTACTAGAGGGAAACATATATAAAATACTTCAAAATACAGGGCTGAAGAGATTGCTTAGTGGTTAAGGCATTTGCCTGCAATGCAGAAGGACCAGAATTCGATTCCCCAGTACCTATATAAAGCCAGATGCACAGGACGGTGCATGTGTCTGGAGTTCATTTGCAATGGCTGGAGGCCCTGGTGTGCGCTCGCAGTCTCTCTCTCTCTCTCTCTCTCTCTCTCTCTCTCTCTCTCTCTCTCTCTCTCTCTCTCTCATAAATAAAATATTTTTTAAATACTTCAAAATACAGGCATAGGTAGGCAAGGACTTCCTGGACAGAGGAAACATGACTAGCACAGGAAATAAAGAATTGGCAAATGGGATCACATGAAAAAAGTTTCTGCACAGCAAGGAAACAAAATCACCAGAGCAAAGACACGGTCTATAGAACGGGAAAAACCTTTACCAACCATCCATCAGATATGAGGTTACGATAGAGAATGTATTAAAAACTTCACACGCTAAACCAAGCAAGTAGAATCACCTAATCAGTAAATTGACTAATGCACTGAATAGGCAGTTCTCAAAGGAAGAAACACAAATGACCAGCAAATATTTGAAAAAGTGTTCAACATCCTTAGACAGCTGCAAAATGCAGATTAAAGCTGTTTCAAGGTTCCGTCTTCCCCCACTCGGACGCCTGTTAAGGAAATGAACGATGGAGCTGGGAGATGACTCGGGGCATGAAGTGCTCACAAGCTCTGGCTTCAGTCGAGATATTCTGTCTCGGGAAATAAAATGGAGAGTGATAGAGGAAAACACAAAACATCAACCTCTGGCCTCCCACAGCATGTGTACACGTGTTCCTACAGACGTGATCACACACAAAAAATAATAATAATAAAGAAGTAATGAAAAGAAATGATAAGTCCTGACAAGGATATGGAGAAAGAGAAGCCTTTATTCACTGCTATGGAACATAGCCAGTTGCAAAAAGTGACACATGTGTCTGGAGTTTTCAGAGGCACAGCTTCTCTTCTGAGCTGAAGGCCTCTCGTGTCCAAGGAAGGCAAACTGCACCCAAGACTCCTCAGGGATCCCAGGCAGCACTGAAGAGTGGGACTTTCATCAGAGGCTCAATTCTCAATTTTCAATCCCACACTTGAACAAAGGACATTCTGGTTTCTCTATTTCCATACATATTTAAAAGTTTATGGCATTTAAATGGGTCAAATGTTACTTTTTACATTCCATTCACATAATACATCATATATAGAATGTTTTAATATACATAGAGCGTAGACATATCTATCATTAAAGTGGCCATTCTTATCTACTATATGGTTATACAGTATCATAACTGGGCAGATATTGTGACTGGTTTAAAATACTTTATGTATGGCGTTTATGTGGCACTTAAATTAATTATGTGCAGTCCTTTAACACAGAAGAAACCTATTTTACCTGTTTATAAGTGCAACTTATGACTGTTGTGGAAAAAAGAAAAGCACGAAAAACGCCAGGCACTACAGGAAATCTTCGGGAAATACAGCTCACTGAGGAAGGATGACACCCATACCAGAGTAACCTGGTAACTTCCGCCAGCCCAGGCAGTGCAGTGGGTGCTTTCTTGTCACCAAAGGGTCTCTGAGAGAAAAGGAAACACGGCTTTATAAGTAGCGATAGTTAGCATAAAACATTACTCAAATCCTTAACATTTTTTCACAAATCTGAACCTTTATTGTCCTGAAATAAATGTTAAAAACATAATGTGAAACAAAAATGTCAATATTCAGCCTCAGAAGATACATGGCTCAATGCCCACCACAACTAATGAAAAACTTCCTTTTAGAAAAGGAGGGGGGAAGTACTATATGAAGCTTAAATATGAGTGAAAACGCAGCCTTTGTGTTATTTTTCCCTTCAGAAAGTTTGCATTCTCTCCACAATAGTTCTTTCATGTTTGACGGACTTCTTGCCACTCAGCACATTCATGGAGAACAGGCCAGGCACTGTCTTCATCACAGTTTCTAAGGTCGGTGTGGATCATGCAGCTGAATTCTAGCACATTGTCCCACTGGTCTTTGTTCATAACGCGGTACTTTGTCTGCTCCAGGAATTGATAAAACACTGAGAAGAGTGGCCCCGTCCTTCCAAGCAGAAGAGCTGGCATAAATTTGGCAGAATCATTGGCAAGGCTTCTCATCTTTATCCCTTGAAAAATCAAAGGTGTATCTGTATATATTCTTAAGTGATGAAATATCATCCAACTGTGAGCACAAAAAGTCAAATTTGTTCTGTGACTTTTCTGTGCAGTCATACTGTAATGAAGTCATTCCCTTTACTCATTCTTCCTTGGTTAAAAAAAAATGGCTTTCGAGCTAGAGAGATGGCTCATCAGTTAAGGCACTTGCCTCCAGTGCCTAAGGCCCCGGGTTCAATTCCCCAGGACCCACATAAACCAGACACACAAGGTGGTGGCCCTGGTGTCTCTCTCTCTCTCTCTCTCTCTCTCTCTCTCTCTCTCTCTCTCTCTCTCTCTCTCTCTCTCTCTGTATGTCTCTGCCTGAAAATAAATAAATAAAATATTTTTTAAATGGCTTTCAGCCTCCACTTTCCAGTCTAAAACTAACACAATCATATTTTCAGGTTCAACACCAGTGTCTTCACAATTCCTTCTGGCCCAACAATTCATCAGGACCTGCACACTCTCAAACTGAACCAGGCACTTTTTTTCTCCAAGTCTTCATCTCCAGCTGTTAGTCAATCACGATTAGGATCTGCAATTGCTGGGGATTTGACATATTTTGATGCCTCCGTTTCCCGCTACCACTGCTGCACTGCACAGGCTTTTCTCTTCTTCTTTGAGGGCATCTTGCACCTTCCCAGGGAAAGCAGGCAGGGGGGCCTGGAAGGGGTTGGGAGGCCTGGCAGCCCTGGCACCCACTTCCCAGAGGGAGACAGCAGCCAGCGGAGGGCAGCATCCCGCCCGTTCTCCTGGTCAGCACCAGCACAGGGCAGCCCCAGCTGCTGGCCCCTGGACACCAGGAAGGCTTCCACCTGGAGGAGGTAACATGCCTCAAACCCTTGACTTTCACTGCTCAAGTTGCCTCCACGTCAGGTTAGCACCTTTGGGTTCTGCTGTGGACTAGATCCAAAACTCCACTTCTCTCTCACAAAAGCACAGGACACCCAGGACTTTCCTGGGCTCCGCAGTTATCAGGAAACCGGGCTCCTCTGTCTCGTGAGAGCAGGACGTCGGGAGTGGACTCCACACAACCCCCTGCTTGAAGATGTCCCTTCCACCTCTAGGTATCTCCTCCTCTCTCTGGCCAACAGGAAGGAGAGAGGGATAGGAACACACTCCCCTTCTCCCCTCCAAGGACACACATGCCACAGTCCTGTCCATTTCGGCTCTCTGCCTAGAACCAGTGAGCAGCTGTGGAAGCAGCACTGAGTGGTGGCTGAGACAGAATCTGTAGGTTCAGTGGCCCAGTTTCTACCTGGCACATGAGGGCCTTTGCTGAGGAATCATGTAAGAATAGACTTTATGACCCTTCCAATCTCTGACATCATCTTCCCTTTGGCCACTCGACCATCTCTGCACATCCT
>PVHP010027772.1:0-23614 GCA_004024765.1 Zapus hudsonius
AAAAAAATAAAAAAAAAAAATAAAATAACTTTCCTTGAAACTGGTTGTGATCCCAGCACTCAGGAGGCAGAGACAGGTGAACTGTAATTTTGAGGCCATACTGAACTCCTAGCTCAGAAAATATATATAGCTTGCCTTGGATTTGAAAGTCTGCTGATACCATTCTGGTTCTACATGAGGGTTATTGAGATGCCATAGTAACAAGGAGAGACTTGTATAATTGTATCTAGCCTTCCAAACTTGAGTATAACCTAGAATCACGACATTGTGTTTTCTACCTCCTATCCTATTTGGACATAGATAGGAAGGATGATGGAGCAGTGAAGTTGGTGGTGATGGCTGTCTTGACAGTAGCTCTGGTAGCTGCAGTGGGTGGTGTTTATACTGGTGGTGGGCCTGGTCCTGTAGAAAACACCTCTAAAACTGCAGTCCACAGCCCCATAACTGTTATATAACTGAATGTGGGAGTCACATAAACTTTTGGCAACTTACACCAACCAAAAATTCCAAATGAAATGTTTGATGAATCCAAAGTGTTTCTGGCCACACTAGCTCATGACTTAACCACAGCCTTGATTCTGAACATACAGCACAAGTACTTGGCACAATGTGTGTGTGCTTCCATGCCACACATGAGTGAATTCTGCCTCACCACCTCGGCTCAGGTTCAAGACTGCTGTATGATATGAAGTGTCATATTTTATTGTATACACAAAATTCCTGCTTTTATAGAAATGAGATGGGTTAATTGCCAAAAACAAAGACTTTTAATATTTCCCACCATTAATCCTTGATATGTAAGTATCAAATTAGTATATCTTTGCATTATATTGTTGAGAATGTTTGATTTTAAAACTCACTGTTTGAGTTGTTGGCTTGTGTTTCAGGGGGAAAAACTATTCAATGAATTTCAACTGGATATTAGGATAATAATTTCCAACAGTTTCTGAAATGGCCTAAACATTCTTCTGCAGTGTTAGCAGGTGTATTTGTGTGAAGTGGAATTCTCAGAATTGACAGATATGAAATCACAATATGGATCAACTGTGGTAAACATTGAAGATGCTCTGTGTCCTACGGTATCAAAATTCAGTTAGCATCTACCTATTCATGTATAAATGAGCATTCATCTCAATAATAGGCAAATTTAGGCTGGAGAGATGGCTCAGAGGTTAAGGCACTTGCCTCCAGTGCCTAAGGCCCCGGGTTCAATTCCCCAGGACCCACATAAGCCAGACCCACAAGGTGGTGGCCCTGGTGCATATTCTCTCTCTCTCTCTCTCTCTCTCTCTCTCTCTCTCTCTCTCTCTCTCTCTCTCTCTCTCTCTCTCTCTCTCTCTCTAAATGAATAAAATATTTTAAAAATAATAGGCAAATTTGCTTTCCTCTTTACTAAATGTTTAAAATTATATGTATAATAATTGTTTTAGGGAACTGGGGAGATGAGCTGGGGTAAAATTGCTTGCCACACAGCATGAGGACCTGCAAAGGTCTGATTCTCCCTGAGCTAGATTCCCCAACACTCACATAAATAGTTGGGTGTGGCTATGTACGTCTGTAACTCTTCTCCTATGAGGAGCAGCCAGTCTGACCAAAATGGCAGCTCCAGGTTAAGAGAGAGCGTTGAAATGAGCACATGAGTGAAGAAGACACAAGTTTCTCTTCTGGCCTCTGTGCACTTGGGGTGCACCTATCTCTACACACAGATTCAAACCACACCTAAAACTGCAAACAAACAAAAAAGAATTGCTTAAAATAACTGTGTGACTTATTATCACTGTTTGATTGGCATACCTAAATACCACAGATCATGGGAACATTTCCTGGGTGGAAGGCTTGAAAAAGCCCTGTTCAGGACAGTGGTGATGGTGACAGTGGTGTTGGCCATGGAGGGGCAGCGTAGCCACTCCATGAGGAGGTATAAGAGTGATGGTGAGGGTAGAAGAGTGATGGTGTCTTTCACCGTCTCAACATTGTAGTGGCTGTGGTGGTGCAGCAGGGTCTTGTTGATCATGGTGTCATGCTAGGGGTCTGTCACTGTCATGAGGATCATGGAATTGGCCATTGATACTGATCTGTTCGGGTGATCATGTACATGGTGCTTCTTATAATTTAGATTGGTACTTTAACCTGGATAACAGCAGGGATATTTATATTTGAGGAGACTCCCTCAAATGATCATATCTGCACCCAGAGTTATCCAAATGAAAGCAGCCTGGTCCCTGATGGATTCTGCTGTGGCTTTAGCTGGTAATGAGTTGTTCCTCTGAGTGCCCATCCAGCAGAAAGATCTATGGAAGCTAAATGAGCTGAGCAAAGCCAGGGATTTCCGCCACTGCCTGGGAGAGCTACTGTGCATAGCATGTGTCTTTAAGAGGACATGCAGTCCATAGTCAAATTCTGTTTCACTTTGTCTGCTCTAGTGTTTTTTGATCACTAAACCCTTTTTCTTTAGAGAAGGTACTACTAGGTCCCCATTGAACTTTAGACAGAACACTTAGAGAAACACTAAACAGCTCTTGAAAGAAAAAATACAACTTTAAAAAAAGTTCCCCTGCAGGGACCAGTTCTTAAGTGCTTGGTAAGAATGGTTCTTTTAAGATAGTCAAATTATATATTACAAGTAGAAAAGATCATTCTAAATTTATATAACCAGGATTGGCCAAGGGAATATATTAAACATGTAATTAAGGGTATTATTAGAAACAAAGCTCAAAATGAAATTGCATTGACTCCATGGAGCATTTAGAACCCCCCCCCCAAAAAAAAACCCATATCCTTTTATTCCATACTCATAAAATTGGTAATTTGGTCATTATGGAAAAGTGGCCCTTGTTTACTTTGGAGTCTGGGGCTGGTTGAATAAATAACCTCAGAATACAGAAAGGAAGTAGTCTCTCTAATAGTAATCTGCGTTTCTACTAGCACATACATAATATCACCTGGAAAAAACTAAAGTTTGGACTGGAGTGATGGCTCAGTCAATAAAGTACTTCTCACATAAACATGAAGACCTGAGTTTACATCCCCAGCACCCTCATAAAAGCTGGGCTTGGCGGTTTAGGCCTGTTATCCCAGCATGGGGAACACTGAGGCAAGAGGATCCCTGGGCTTTCTGGCCAGTCAGTCTAGCTAAATCTGTGAGCTCTGGATACACGGAGAGACCCTAGCTCAAAAGTAAGATGGAGAGCAATAGAAGTCACATGCACACATACACATGTGCTGACACACATGTGAACACACATACCCATACGTGTGTATTCACAGCACACGCACAATTCCTGCACCCTGGTACATGCAGCCTTGTCCTCTGCTCATTCTGCCCAGTCGGTCTTGGGAAGATTCCGCTTCCTTCCAGGCTTTTGTTCCTGTCCACTTTCAGGAGCAGCCAGGTGGGAGGGGTTAACCATTGGGCAATTCAGGTCTCTTCCCTAATTCCATGTCTGTTAACCTTTAGGGCAGAGTCCATAACCCCGACAGGTATGCTTTGGAATTAGGAAAATGGCTTCCTGGCTTCTGCAATGATCCCCTACCAGACACCAAGTAATCATTAGTCTTAACACGAATAATAATAATAAAAAAAGGCAGCTAAGCAGTTTAAATTTTATCCATAAAATTAAGCCCTGTGTTTCACCACAGCATTTAACTCCATGACCTGTTTTATTGAATCCCCTGGCAGATCTTGAACAGTTTCCTTGAGTGTAAATTACCATGAAGGTAAATTGAAAATGTATCAAGAAATGGTCAAGGATATTAGTGCAGAATCAAGGAATCATCAAGCTTCAGTTCTTCTGAAGATTTAAAAAAAATCTCCTTTCAATACAATTAAAGTGGAAGGAATTGATTTGATTAACAAGGCTTCACCTTGCTTAGGTCACCATCTGCATTGAGGGTGATCTGTTTAGATGTTCTAGCCTCTTCTGGGCTCCTGAATCTGCCCCTGTGCTCTGCCCAGCTAAGGACCTCTAGCCCTGTGAGGCCAGAGCGCCCTCCATGTTCATTGATGAATGTCCAGAAGGAAGGAAATGGTGCTCATAGTGAAAATAGGGGACTGGGAGATAAAATTCACATTCAGTACTTCCAGAGTGCTCTATAGCTAGTCTGCCACTGACTTGCTCTCTGTACCCCACACATTTGATTGTGACATCAGCCCTTTGAAGTATGTGGTGCCATTTATTCTCATTGTACAGGTGAAGGGACTGGAGTACAGAGAAGTAAAGCCCATCTTGAGAGCTCAGAGTGCCGCAGTGACAGACTATCCTAGCCTAGTTAGTTCTCAAGAGAGAACAAGGCTTCAATGCGTGGGTTCCACTTATAGATGATGCTTGGGGTGACATTTTTAGCTCCTCTCCCAAGTGTCATTCAGGGGACCACATTAGCCAACTGTGGCAGGATAGGAAGACAGGGGAAATTATGGAGACAGAGGGAGAAGGAACACTCACCCAGACACTGGTTGAAGCCTCTCCCCAGCAAGCATAGCAAGAATTTCAGCATAATTAAGAACTACTTAAGGACTGTCTCCCTTTCCCAGCTCTAAATCTGCTGGAATCTCACTGGGAACCCCATTTACAGGGAAAGAATATGTACTAAATCCCCTGTGCAACCCTAGTGACTCTTGATTTTACCTTATTATATTGTAACTTCATCCAAGACACCTCCAGAGCCACCCTATAATCTCACCTATCAAAGGGTAAGAAAGTATGTATGGGGGGGAGGTTCTTAGCAACTTTTTGGGATATAACTTGAGAGCCACCAAAATGGCATGTATAGCTAAGACACTTAACTGTGACTCTCTTAGAGAAGCCCACATCTAGGCTTTCACTCTTCCTAAGCACCTTTCTTTCTAATGGTCATGCTTATTAAAATATCTAATAAAATCTCCAATTTGGCTTCATACTAACCCTTCAGCATCAAAGCCACGAATCCTGGGTTTAGCCTGAGATGAGGTCCCTAAAAGTCTGAGGGAACGCCTCAGACATGGACACTGTGGGGCCAAATTTCAGTCCTCTCAGTACTGACACAACCAGAAATGCCCTATAGCTTACCTCTTCTACTACCCCCCTAAGAAGAAGGTGATGTCTAAGGAGCCACAGGCCCTGACTCTTGAACATTCTTGTCAATGCTCTTTTTAAAATCTATAGGCATACATCTATATTCTCAGCTCTTAGGAAGTAGAAGCATCAGCAGAGGGGTCAGAGGTTCAAGGCCAACCTGGGCTAGATGAGACTGTGTCTTAAAAAAAATTCAAAACAAACCCACCTACCCTTGAAATAGATCACAAAAATGAAACAGCTCTTCTTTAAGAGTATTTAACTCTTAAAAGCATTGTTAAGAATATTAATTTCCAAAATTATTATTGTAAACGCCCTTTAATGTTTTTCCCCCTCAAATGAGAAAAACTAGAGAAGTGGGCATTTGGTCCCTTGAATGACAACTGGCAAACCCTTCCCTTATGCTTCTCTGCCTTCAGTAGGGCAGCCTTGTAACCATCCTGACACACTGACACACTTGCCCCCTCATTTTGACTATCAGAATATGGAAATATTCCACTACCACCCTCCCCTGGAATCTCATGCTCAGAGAAGAAAAGGCTGAAGCCTGTGCCAACCAGTAAGCTTGTCTCCCAGGAGGAAATTTCCCTTAAGTCAGATCACCTTACAGGAGAGACCAGACCTGAGTCAGTGATAGGTCAACGATTGTCATGACCCCTTCTGACCAGTCCTGCTTAATTATGCATACTTTTTGCCCTCTACACTTAAACATAAATCAATGTTAGGACCTCCAAAGATGTACATGTGGGGTGGAGTCACTAGACCTCTTTGTTCTTCCCAATATGACCACACTAAATGAAATCTCCTTTTTCTGTTTCTCACCATCCGCTGTTTTATTGGCTTGTTGAGGACAGGTGCCTGAAAGTAGCTTGTTGGGGCTGTCAGAGCCGAGGCTCTGACTCTAACTCCTGTAACAGCCTTGCTTCCTGTGCTTAGCTGAACTGTCATCATGGCATTTATATATTTGGTGGACACCTTGAGGAAATTATACTGCAAGCACACTGCTGCTGAAGCCACAGGCTTCTGCTTCAGGGAGCCTTGTTTCAGTCAGAACTGCTCCAGGCAACTTGCCCTGGCTTTGAAAGGCTCCACTCCCCACTCCTGGCAAGACAGCATCAATGTACTATTCTAGATGACCCTGCTCACCCTCACGGGACACTCCTCTCTACTAACTACCAGTGACTGTAAATGGTGCAGTGTGAAACTTCTGATGGGGTCTTATGTAAGGTTTATGATTGTGGAACTGGAAGCCACACATTTGTAAGGCTGTGATTGGTAGAATTATAATCTGATCATAAGCATGCAGCATCTTTCTTCTTACTGTCGAGCAGGCTGCTTGGCAGTCTTGGAGAGGTTTCTTTCCTATGTAATGCTCCCTAGTGTTGCTCTTAGTCATGGTCCTGAGCACTGGCAGAGCAGACCATGCTCATTGTCCAAAGAATAGAAAGGCCTCTCTGGGCTGCAGCAAGCAGTGAAGTGGGCCACCAAGGACCCAAATTCCAAAGCTCAGAACCAGAGATCTGTGGAAGCTAAAGGCCCTGCTATCCAAAGTTTAAAGCTTTACAGCCACTAGGAGATAAGAGCCACAACATACAGAGCTCAGAGCTATAGGACCATTACAGTTGAAGAGCTCCAGAGAGCAGTAGAGCATAGTATCTGCAAGATACCAAGACCTTGAAGGGCGGTGGATGGGGAGAAACAGTGCAGAAGTGAACCTGAGGGAGATGAAAAAGGTATGAAGAGGCAGGGCTAGGAGGACTTGAAGCCGTGGTTGCAAGAGTTAAAGAATACTGCCAAGGGTTAAAGACCAAAAGCTGAGGAGCTGAGTGTCACACTCTAAGCCCAGAGCAATACCCTTTACCTTGAGCACCTAGAGCAATAAGCCTCCAGCTTTAAAGGCTTGGGAGTCATAAGCCTCCAGTTCTCAAGGCTTATAGTCAAAAGCCTCTGGATTTGGAAACCCATCTTGTAGCTTCTGGAGCTCAGGGCCATCAACATTAAGGGCACTGCCATTTTGCCTGTCCAGGTTTTCTGTCCAAAAAGAAGGGGGGGGGGGTACCCTGCCAACCAACCATTTGTGACTCTGAAAGAAAACTCACAGGGTTTGTTGGACAAAGATGCCCACAGCCAGGAGTTGTTAAATGATGGAAGTCAGAGGCATGCATGCAGAAGAAATAGGTTCTAACCCACCAGGGGCTTTGTTACCACTCAAATAAACAGAGCCACCATCAGTCAGCAATGCCAAGTATCTAGGAGGTGGAAATGATTGCAGAGAATGGGACAGGGGAGAGAGAATAAATAGTCTTTTCTATGCAGGCCCAGAAGGAAAGTTGAAACCCCAGGAATTATTGCTGCTTTCTTGTTTACTTTGCCAAGTTGTTATGAAGTTGCACACAAAGAAAGCAGGACATTCAGAAATGAAAGACAGAGAAAGTTCACACTGACCAGCTCCTGCATTGAAATTTCCTGGAGACAGAGGGGGCTTTATAGTGCGCAGGAAGAGTTTGTTGTTTGAAAGGAAGACCTCAGCAGACAGAGGAAGAGAAATGGAGAGCAGACGGAAAAGCAGCCAGAGAGCACAGAGGGTTCTGAGGAGGGAGGAAGGCATGGAAGCCACTCGAGGATGCAGGATGCCTAGATTTGCTTTGCTCTCTGCCCCAGGCTCCCGCAATCCAGGCATGCAGTGGCCTTTGGAACTGACGGGGGCTGCTGGCCAGCAGAGCACAGTTAATGGGCACTCTCAAGAGCGCTCATACTGCCGCGGCTAAAAGCTCTGGCTCAAGAAACAAACAAATGCAAAATGTGCAAAATGCTCTTGGAATCTGATGAGAAATTAAGAAACGACTATTGCCCAAATGGCTGCAAAGCTTCCTTGGCCTCCACCAGAGCATGCTTTCCAGACTTAGCTTGGAAGCTAGGGGTTTGTTTTGTTTTATTTTTGTTGTAGCATCTTTTTTTTAAAAAAAAAACTTGTTTACTGTTAATAATTAGAAACACTGTATGAGGCACACTCTAATCCCAGCACTGGGGGGGGGGGGAGCAGAGGTAGGAGAATTGCCATGAGTTCAAGCCCTGAGACTACAGAGTGAATTCCAGGTCAGCCTGAGCTAGAGTGAGACCCTATCTCAAAAAAACAAAAAAACAAACAAAAACACAAGTCTTGTGATGGTACACCCATTTCCCTCCTCCCTGCCCCCAACCAGTTGAGGGCCCTCCTCAGTGGAATTGCTGGAACACTCCAGATTTTTGGTTTTTTGATTTTTTTTTGTTATTGTTGTTGTTGAGGGGGGCAGTGTCTTTAGATATTCTCCCCATCATGGCTCTTACAATCTTTCCACCCCCTCTGCTGCAAAGTTCCCTGAGTCACGGTGGGTTTAATGGCCGCCATGTCTTCTCTTTTTAAAAACATGCACATCCATCTGGTTGAGATCCTGGCTTTTGAAAAGAACTGTTTTTCCCCAGTTTCCTTTCCTTGTTTGCTCAATGCCCAGCAGTGCTTGCAACAGTTACTCTGGATAGGTCTTAGAATTCTGCTTTTCAAGGCCCTGTTTCCAGGGCGCTTTTCAGGCAGAACAGCCGAAGAAAGAGGAAAGTGAACAAGAAAGGACACGTGTGGGTGGTGCCGAAGCCCCAGAACTAAGTCTGCAAAAAGAGAGAATGAGGAATCCACCTTCACTAGAGGGCAGCCACACCCAAGCATTATTTACCCCTTTTCTCGAATGTTTTGAAAAGTGCAGTTTTGTTTTAACTATGCATGGTAATTATTAATAAAATGCTCTTGAATGTGCCAGGCAGTCTCTGTGGAAATAATGACGTTTTTGCAGTTTGGAATGCTGTTAAAGTCTTTGCTTCCCAGTTTGTGGGGCTGCTAGCATTTTAAGCAGCAATAATGTGGAAGCCCAGTCTTACTGGGGAAGATGGTGGCACTTTTCAGGTCAGCTCCAGAGGGACCAGTTTCTCCATCATACCCCCAAATAGCCTGGCTTGGGAACCTCACAGAGACAGGTGGACCAGGCTAGCAGTGTCCTTCTGAATGTCCACCATGTCCAGATTTTCTGGTGCTCATCATCACAGAGCATTGGAGAAGTATAGACAGACCTGCATTCAAACCCCAATCCTGCATTCTCCAGTAGTGTCACCATGGAGATATCATGTGACCCTTTGGGATCTTTATTTCCATTCTAGGTATTGTTACTATCTAACAAATCACACCAAAGTTATTGACACAAATTGACTATTCTGTATTGCTAAGGGTCCAGTGGGTTAGGAATTGGGAGAGACAGGCTGGGTGTGGTGGCGCACACCTTTAATCCCAGCATTTAGGAGGCACGGGTAGGAGGACTGCTGTGAGTTCAAGGCCAGCCTGAGATACATAGTTAATTCCAGGTCAGCCTGGTCTAGAGTGAGACCCTACATTTAAAAAACCAAAAATAAATAAATAAAAATTTTTTTAAAAAGCAGGCCTTGGGAGAGATCACACTAGTCTTTGCTCTTGAGCAGTTACCTTCTCGTTGCTAGGACAAAATCCCCAACCAGAGTGCTAATGGAAGGAAAGAGTTTATTTCCACCTTACCCTTTTGAGGGGAAGTCTTATCATTGATACAGGAATTTTGGGGTCCTTGTACACCAATGCAACTGATAACTTGGTGTGTTTGTGGATCCTTGTCCTATGAATTCAAAGAATGAAATCTACAGACCAGAGGATAAAGTTCAGAAAATTTTTACTATAGCCTAAAACTTGAGGAGGAAGATGAGAAGGCACTTAAGCCTAGGACATAAGAGAAGGAAGCAATGTGGAGCTTGTGCCCAGGGGGGCAAGAAGGCATTTGAGAGAGCTGCTTACCTTGAGACTCAGATATGGGTTTTTATGGGGAGTGGCTGCCTGAGGAAGATCAGGTTTACAGCTTACTATAGACAGAGACCAAATTTTACAGCTTTGCCAGCAATCTTAGGTAAGGATCAGAGTTCCTGCCCTCTAGGAAGGGTGCAAACTTAGTCTAGAAATCTCTCCTGAAGGATGTAACATCCAGATTTCTGCAAGCTTGGTGACATTGTCACTTTTAATCAAGGAAAAAACCATTCACTTTTGGGGTTCTGTTACCCTGCCTAGCCAATTTCTGTCTCCTGTCATGGCAGGGAAAGGGTGGCAAGAGCAGCCAGCTGGGCCTCTCATCTCCACATACCAGTAGGAAGGAGCGAGCCCTTAAGTGACACATCTCCTCCAGCAAGGGTTCACCTCCAAAGTCTCCACAAACTTCCCAAACAGTACTACCAGCTGGGGATTAAGTTTGAGGCTTAATCACAAACTTCTGAGGCTATGAGGGACATTTCACATTCAAACCACCACAGTTCCATGGTGTCTTAGCTGAAACAACTCAAAATACTTCACATCCCTTCACACATGCCTGACAGGGGATGCTTTGTATTGAGACCATAACACAGACACCTAGCCACTTTGAGTTCTCTCAGCATTAGCTAATTTAGGATTTCACAGCATGAAACTGTCTTCTAAGACCAGGTGTATGAAGGCCCTAAGATGGACGTGACCCAAAAATCATACAGTATCAGCCACTAGGTAAATTACAAAGGAGTGGCCAACCTCTGAAAGGCTTATGTTGTGGCCATGTTTAGAACAATCTGCCACCATTCTCTCCCCTGCTAATCCCACCAGGCCAGAAGTAGAGGAAGTAACCAGTACTGAGAGAAGTGCCATGAACTATTTAGATATCATCTAATTCTAATTAAAGAGGTGTTAAAATAATATCTGCACATTTTCGTAGTTTCCAAATAAGGCATTAGCTGCATCTCAACTGAAAGCTACAAGTGACTTGCTAGAATACAGTTTATTTCTTTTTTTTCTGTATGAGACACTGTCTTGCTCTGCAGCCAAGGCTGTCCTCAAACTCACCATCATCCTGCCCGGGCCTCAAGTGTGATGGGATGACAGGTGTATATCCCCATACCCAGTTTAAGGTTTATTTCTTGATTTCAGATCTGTAGGTCCACTGGGACAATGAATTCTTCCTCTGTTGTTTGGAGTCTTGGAAAATAGAAGGAGCATTAGCTACTTTCTGTGTTCTTCTCGTGGGTGGCAGGTGTGTAGGATAACAATTCCTACCAAGCAAGCAAGTTTTACACCTGCTCCTCACATTCCATCGACTGGTATCACATTGGTGAAAGCAATTCTCAGGGGCAAGCCCAAAGTCAAGGAGTAGAGCAGTACATTCTGCCTTTGTGTAATGCTTTAAGGGAAGAGTGGGGAGCTGGGAACCAATCATTCAATCTATCATAGCAATTTTCTAGCACAAAGAAAATTGGATAAAGACAATCATGGCATTACAGCCAGTGTTTGACAGTATAATCTTGGGTGCAAAATGCCTATATAAAGTATAAGGTTATCAAATTGCTAATAAAAGAATAATTCAACAAGACCAGGTAGCATTTATCCCTGGTATTCAAGGACAATATACTATAAAGATAACCATTAATATATCACATTACTAAAGACAATATAGTTTTATGAAATTAAATTATCATCTTAATATATACTTAAAAGTCATTCAGTAAAATCCAATACTTGCTCAGTGACTTTTTTTCACACTCTTGAATGAGAACTCTCAGGATGCCTGCCTAGCTGGTGTACAGTGGAGTCCCACTTCAAAAGCATTACCATGGAAGCAAGGAAAAGGAAAGGAATGCCTTCTCACCACTCTCCTTTCCCAATGGCATCGGTCAGAAATAAGAAATACAAAAGAGGCCCAGTTTTCATTACTTACATGGAATGTTAATATATCCCTAGAAAATCCAAAAACACTTGAAAAACTGTTAGAACCCAGAAGTTCAGTAAAGTAGCCTAAAGTATGGGATTTTCCATACAACAGTTATAATACAGAATAATGAAGTATATGTGATAAAATATAAAAGAAACTAGCCCAACCACAAGAGAAAACAGTCAAACATACATGTTCTTGGAGCTAACCAAGCCAGACACATGAAAGTCACCAAAGGTGACAGCTCTACCTTCTGCTGAGGCACTTTACAAAGTAGAAATATAACCAGATCCTCACAGGAATGGCCATTTATTGATTACTTTGTCGTGAAGCTTGCTTGCTTATTTATTTAGTTCGTTATCTAACTTAGGAAGGTTCTCCTGGAAGACTTAAGTAGGTTCTCAATAAACTCTCACAGATATTGAAATTAATTTTTCAGTCTACGGCCATACCACCCTGAACACGCCAGATCTCATCTGAAATTTACTTTTCAGAGCCATAATTAAATGACTGGAATTCTGACTCTAGGCAGCATAATGGAGCATGAAGTCTCCATTCAAAGGTAATATATAATAAGGGGGAAATCAATGTGGATGGGGAAACAATTTTTAATGAAATGGAATCATCATTTAAGTATTTGGTGAAAAGAAAGAAATTTGATTTTCTGCCTCCTATATATCACGCAGTGAAATACTAAAGAGAAAACTCCCAAGAGGAGAATTCCCTGTCAATGGGCTTCATTTGACCCAAGCCTCCCTCCAGGAACTTACACAGGTACAAAGAAAAATGACAGTAGACCTGAATGTGGCCTTTGTCCTTTTGCTATGGACAGAATAATTAAACAAAGACCTACCTGGCTGTGGCAGACTGCCCAGTATCCAGTACTGGAATGACAGAAATTTCTTCAGGAGACAACCAGTCTAAGGAAAACCATGAGTCATATAAGACAGAGCTCCTGTTTCAGAGAAGATGCCCACCTGCAGATTTAGGGAGAGGGGCCTTCTATTGAAGAAAACAATGTTGAAGCTCCTAGTACTTCTCAAGATTCACGAGGAAAACATGATAGTAACAAAAGACAGACTGCCATGAGAAGGAGCAATTTGGGGATGGAGAAGTAGTTTGGTACTGAAAACATCATTGCCAACTTAATGTTCAGGGGAAAGAGGGCAGCAGGGAAGTTCCTCCAGCAAGGAACTGGAGAAGAGAACAGTCCAAGCAACTCCTCCAGAACTCAAGAAAAAGATAAGGAGATGGAAATGTTGAGATGAGAAATAGACTTGATATAAAACTATAGAGCGGAAGGCCATAAGTAATCCAGAAATAACCAAAGACATAGAGAGCCCCAGAGAGGAAAGCATGGAGGCTGGTATCTCACTCAATAGCCAGACAAGAGCTGGGAGGAAGAGAACACTCTCCATAGCTGCCCACAGACCCACAAGCACATGGGATTATACTTACTGAAGAAAGTCATGGATATCAGTAAGTATGGGAGCGGTGACTACATATACCTACTACACAGAAGCAAAACCATCAATGAGAGTGAGTAATTTAAATGAAAAGTTGAAACAGAGAAATCTGTTTTTAAATGAGTGGTCCATACCAGCCAGTATGCTTTTCCTTTGTTTAGATCTTGATTGGGGGGATGGGAGGATAATATTGAGGATTGAATCCTAGGCCTCACACATCCAAGCAAACATTCTACCACCAGGGAACATACCCAACACTTAAAAAAATATTTATATATTTATTTTTACAGGGGAACATCAAGAGAGTAAGAGCATATGGCACACAAGGGCCTCCTGCCATTGTAAGGAAGCCCAGACACATGTGCCTTTATGTGGGTAACGGGGAATAGAACCCAAGCCATTAGGCTTTACAAACAAGTGCCTTTAACTGCTGAGCTATGGCTCCAGTCCTGCCAACACTTTTATGTATTTTTATTTTGAGACAGTGTCTTATTAAGTTGTCTACTCTGGACTTGAACTCGCTCTATAGCCTTGGCAGGTCTTGAAGTTGCAAACCCTCTGCCTCAGGCTCCTAGTAGTTGAGATTACAGGTATAGGCCATCAGGTGCAGCTTTGTTCAGAATTTCTGAAAGCATTATAGAAAGACATAGCAAAAAAATATCCTACAATGTTTAAGCCAGGAATTTATCTTTATCTTTATATTTTTTAAAGTAGAATGGTTTAATTTTTTGATTTATTTATGTGCATGTGTGTGTAGGTGTACACCAGGACCTCTTAGTGCTGGAAACAAATGCCCAATTCTTTGATCACTTTTTGAGTCTGGTTTAGATGGATGGCTCAGGAATTAAACCTCAGTGCACAGGCTTTGTAAGCAAGATCCTTTAACCATTAAGCAATTTCCCATTTCTATATTATTTTTAAAAAAATGATCCAAAATTTGGGACCAAGGTATACAAATATGGTACTTTATATTGATTCTAACACAAGTTTTTGAATGGTTTATCACCATTATTATGCCATCATTAAAAACAATGTTTTCAGGACAGCTAATACCCAAGGGAAATGCTGATAATATAATCTAGCAAAGATATAAAATTAGACTTACATATTAAAAATAACAAATTCTGGCAAGAATGTAGACAAACGGGGAAACCCTATATACTGCTGGTAGGGACGTAAACTAATCTAGCCACTATGGGAGTCAGTATGAAGTTTCTCAAAACACTTACAGGAGATCTTCCATATAAACCAGCTATATATAGGCCATTTCTGGGACTCCCAAGTCAGCCCATCACAGAGTTAGTTGCATATCAGTGTTTATTGCAGCACTATTTATAATAGCCAAATTATGGGGCCACATAGGTGTCCAACAACAGAAGGATAAGGAAAATGTGCAATACATACAAAATAGAATTATTTTTAGCCATAAAGAATGAAGCCATGTATTTGTAGGGAAATTCCTGCAACTGAAGATAGTCATATTAATGCATTAAGGCAGTCCCATAAACCCAAATATGTGCATGATTTTTTTCCACATGTGTGGTTCCCATATTTCATCTAGATATAAAATTATATAAATATGATATATAATTATAAGTAGGTTATAAGACTGATGTGCTGGGTACTGCACTAAGGAGGCAGATTATAATTAGAAGTGAAACTATGGAGACAAAGGGGACCAATGGAAGGAGATAAGGTAAGAAAAGCAGAGGCAGGAGTTTTGGGGAAAATATGCTCAACATGTAAGCATACATGAAACTTTTAAAAACTAATTTTTTTAAAGTGGCAAATAGGCTTATGTGAAGATATATATATATATATGTATATATATATATATGTATGATAAAGAAAATGGACCAAAATATACAGTATTACCTTCATTTTTATTAACTTCTTATTCTTTGTACTTTTCAGTTCAGCACTGTTTTATAAAGTACATTAAGTTTTATACTTATTAATAACAGTTGCTCTAAGACTTTGGGGCTATTTGCTCCATCTTTCCCCATCCCTGCTGACTGGTTTCCATAGGAATTACAACCCTGATGGCTGATTACCATAGATTTTGCTTCTGACTTTTACAACTGTTTTCTCTGGTCTTTGATAACCCATTTGTAAACAACACGCTCAAACTGTTGTTTCTTAGATGTTCAGATTTAAATATTACCTATGGCTTCAAATTACCTTTAAAATATGAGAATTTAGCTCTGTCATGCCTCTAGCCTCTCATTCAGTCTCACTTTATCCCCCCACCAGACACTCCCAAAAATGATTAGCTCACGATGTTTTATGAAATTGATGTATTTATTGCCTACATTTATTCTGTATAAATAGTGTTGATTAAACCACACTGTCCACTATGACTTGTCGATACTGTAACTTCGGTTTTTCCCTAGAGTTACAGGTTGCCTCATTTGTTTCCTTAAATTCCTTCCTTATACCTATCACTAATTCATTCTCAGATGTGTTAAAATATTTCTAAAATTCTTCTTAGCACAGATGACTAATGAGATGTATCCCTCCTGAAGCCCCTCCAGTTCCTGTCTGGACCACCAGCTCTCCATGTGAAAGACACCATCTTATCCTGGAATTTCCCTTCAGTTTCCCTATGGATTCCCTTGGCCTGTCCTCTAGTCCCAACCCCTTATTTATGGGACCCCATGTCTTCCACCTTGTCAGCAGAGCATTCTCCAACTTCTTTCCCAGGAAGGCTGCACGAAAGATGGGAAGTTTGCCAAGACCTTGCATATATAGGAACACAATTTCATTCCACACTCCAATGGCAACAAAATCCAGCCCAAATCTGGCCCATGGCCTATCTTCATCCATTTTGTGAGCTAAGAAGGTTTTTTATTATTATTTTAAGTTGTTTTAAAAGAAAGAATATCGAAGACTGCAAGTAGCCCTCAAGGCCTGGGCTGTTTATCATCTGTTCTTACTAGAAAAAGTCTGATGGCCTCTTGTAATCGGTTGGTAGTTTCACTAAATGCCCATCTAGTTTGGAAATCACTTTTCTTTAATTTTTGAAGATTATTCTTAGATTTTTGTCTTAGTCCATTGTTAGTTATGATAACAAAACACCTGATACTGAGTAGTTAAAGGTTTGGAGCCTGGAAGCTCATGATGAGGTGAACCCATTCATTCAACCTCTACAAGGATGGCATCCCAGTGAGAGGAGAGTATATGACAGATCAGGTGGCAAGATGTAAAGCCAGAGACCAAGGAGGGGCTGGTTTTGCTCTTCTACAAAAATCATGAGAAGATACTTAACTCAGTGCCACCAGCATTAATCCCCAACTAGCAGTTAACCTGACTACCCTCACCGTAGGCCCTTTCTCTTATTATAACCACACTGGGCACCAAGCTCCTAACCCAGGAAGCTGTACTTAGGGCATATTTAAATCCTAGCAGCTCCCCACTCATATTTGCAGATCAGTTCCTAGGTGCAGGGTCCTCGTAGCTGGATTGATCATGGCCTTTGTCTACGGATCCCAATGTGAGCATGTGCCCTTGTCGTCTGGATGAGTCTCTTTCTCAGAGAGACATGGCTATGTTCTTCAAGACAAACTTAACCCTCCTGTTTTAGTGATGTTACTCCCTCTTCCTTCAGTTGAACCTATTTCTAGGAGTCAAGGTTCTCTTTGGTCCAACCTAGGCAGAAGGTCTATATCTGGCCTCTGGGTCCATGGGTTAATTAGGGAGTTTCAGCATGCATCAACTCCCTGTTCGTCCACGGAGCTGGGTGAGCAGAGGCTTGGAATAGCTGTGAGCCGAACAAGAGATGAGGACTCTCGGGAAAATGCGGCAGTGGGCAGTTCTCATTTTATTGTATAGATAGCAGTTATTTATATAGAGAAAAGGCAGAGGTAGAAGCATAGGAAACAAGGGGATTGGTAGGGGCAAGATCTGTGGACATCTCATGAGTTTGATTGGTAGGGGCCAGTATTCTTTGGATACCTATTTTGCATAGATAAATTGAGGGGGCTATGTGACTCTATACATGTATAATAGACATGTATAGAATGGTGATGTCAGTAGAGGAAATATAGCCTTATTGTTTAGGTTTGTTATTGCAGCTGGACTAAGTTTAGGCCTTGAATTGCCCGCTTATCTTAGGGCACAGCTGTAGCCTGCCTGGGGGCTGGAGTGTTCAGGATTGCTAAGATTTATAGGGGTCCTCAGACTTTGCCTCAACTTCCTTATCAGAAGGAGACAGTCCCAGAAGCCTGCCAGACTCAGCAAAACCCTACATTCTCCATGCACCTTTAGCAGGGTCCCACGCTGGCCTGCTAGGATGGGAGAATTAAAGGTGATTGGAGGCTGGGATAGATCTAAGGCTTCCTTCTTGTCCTGTTTTCATGCTGTCTGGCACCCCATACATTCCTGTGGAGTTTGCTGCTCTGCCAGTTCCCAGGGCTTCTGCTGTTCACATTCACTAACTTCTTCCCACCTTCACTTCCTACAGGCCCTACTTGACCTGTTACCACATTATCACTTCCAAGTTTTTTCTGACTCTCCCCAATTTTCACTGTCTCTGTCCGACTCCCTTGGTCCTTGTCATTTCATCCTTATGTTAGTCTTGATCACCATCTGATTTGTCTTCAGAGGGAGTAGAAATGTAGAAATAGACAAGGAATCCCATCTTCCACGTTAAATTTACAGCTGTGATAACCCCAAGGTAAGGATAGTAAGGCTTCACACTGATGTTTCCAAGAGGAAAGACAACTCTGTATCCTTAGGGAGCTCTCAGTTTCCTGAGAAAGCAAGGGCAGACTGATCGTCATCACACCATCTGCAGTGGAGGTGATTCTGAGCAGCAGAGGGTCATAGGAGTAGCACCTGGTGTTACTGAGGAGCAAGGGATGGTCACGTGGAAGGCAACACTGGGACTCTGTCCAAGAGCAGTAGGGAAGGGAAAAGGCTCAGGCTCACAATCATGTGGAAGGCATGAAGGAGTCTTAGCTCAAAATGTTATTTTTATTGACTTTCCTCTCCTGGGTGCTGTAACAAAGCATTGATTTCTCAGTGTACGACCTGTGCTGTCAAAATGAGCTAACCTATCACAGATGACACCTGCATGTCGAAGCTCCTGGCAGAACGGCCTGCTGAGTCTCTGTCCTCCATTCCTTGCTTCCTTCTGTAAAATAAAGATTAAAGTGAAGGTCAAATGTATGTAAATTGCCCCAGATAGTCCTCCTATCCCCCCATTTCTTTTTAAGGTGAAGTTAGAAGTAACATGCCTGCCCTATGAATAGCATGGGAAGCAGATGTGCAAGGATGCAACTTGCTTTGCTTTCTATGATACTTTCTTCACAATTAGTAAAAACAGTTAGTCTCATTTTAAGCTGAGTCTGTCACAGGTCAGTTATTAATAATGCTCATTTTTTTCTGTATCCCCCCAAGAGCAGCTTAAGCATCCTGGGAAACTTTGCATTCTGACATCTAACAAGAGGTGCCCAGTCCTCCCAGCCCCATAGCTGAGAGTTCTGCTCAAGACCTCAGGCATTGGGCTGGAGAGATGGCTCAGCGGTTAAGGCACTTTCCTCCAGTGCCTAAGGCCCTGGGTTCAATTTCCCAGGACCCACATAAGCCAGATCCACAGGGTGGTGGCCCTGGTTCTCTCTTTCTCTTTCTCTTTCTCTCTCTCTCTCAATCTCTCTCTTTCTCAATGTCTCTCTGCTTGAAAATGAATAAATAAAATATTTTTTTAAAAAAGATCTCAGGTATTAGCCTCTATCCTTTCTCCTCCTCAGCATCTATTGGCTAGGGCCCTAGATTCCTGCTGTTTGCTGTGCCTGGGCTCTCCCTGGCCCTACCAAAGCCATGGTCCCTGTCTCTGTGCCCTCACCACTGCCTTTTAAACCTTGGAAGCATCCATGTATTTCTCCCAGGCCCATGGGAGCTGGGAGGTCGGGGGTTGTGGTAGTTTGAATAATGTCCCCCAAAAGAATTAAGGATTTATTAAAATTATTAATTGTCTCCAGGCTTCTGGCTAGAGGAAGTACCACTTTGGCCTAGCCTCCTGGAGACTGACCCTTTCTAATTTGGATGTAAAATACTAAGGATAGATATGCAAAAGAAGAGCCTGAACCCTGACCTGGAGTTCTGCATTTTTGTGAATCAGTGTGTTACAGTGTGCTTGCTTGTGGTGCTGGTGCTGGGCTTCTGTCTGTCTCTGCTTGGATCTGTGAAAGAGGGCCAGCTTTCCCTTAACTTCTTCCCCTGGATCTGTTCAATAAATTTTCCTCCCCAAATCGTGCGTGGTTTGGAGATTCATCCCAGAGGCGTGTGTCTGACTACGACAGGGGTTTCCAGAGCTCTCACCGCCTGCACATGCTGCGCTGCAGTTCTCTGTGAGTGCTGATCTGCAATGGCTTGGGCCAGTGTGATGTGCTTCTCCCAGAATTCCAGGAGGGAGGCACAGCAGGAGCCCACCTGCCCAACAGTTTCCAGAATGTACTAATCCCCAAATTTTCCCAACCAAGCAACAGGGTATACGGAGCAGGTTTAAGTATCTGTGTCTATACCCTGACCTACAAGCCTTCTTCCAGGCTCTTCTCTACTTGTGGCCCAGTCCACCTCCCAGTCCTCAGCACAAACAGAGCCTTTCATCCCTATTTCTTTGAGGGTGGGGCCTTAACTGAGGAAGCAACTAGGAAGAAACTGACTAGGAGGGAACCTTGGGGTTGTTTGTTTTTTCCCTACCCACCTCCTGTCTGGCTCTCTACCACCTGGTCTGCTGTGATGAGGTTAGCATCTACCAGACACTCCCACCTCCATGATGTGAGCTGTTCTACAATTCCTTCCCCACCATGATGTGCTAAAATTAAGAACCAAAATAAACCATTCCTCCTGTAACTTAGCTATGCCAGGTTATTTGGGCATAACAAAGGAAAAGTAAATAATGCAAGTTACAAAATAAAGATCACTATGCAAATACAAATATATAAATATATGTTGACTTAAATTTATATATAAATGTATCAAAATATGTATGCAATTTATGTCTGGAAAATTACAAGATGTCAATGAAAGAAATTAAAGGCCTAAATAAATAGAACATTAGATCATGTTGATAAATTGGAAAACTCTAAAAGTTCAGTGAGTGATTTTGAAGCAGATGGATAGAGCAAAAACATAGACTGAGTGAATTAGAATAAAAATGAAATACAATTATCCACAGTGAACATTGAGAAAGATATTGTAAATCCAGTAGAGGTTAAAATGTAAAGGCTCCATATATCCAATGAGCAAGATAGAAGAGAGAGACAGAGACCATTTCTGCAGACATAATAACAGAATTTTCCACATCTAGAGAGACACCAGTCCACACAATTAAGACACCCAGTGACCCCACAGCAAGGTAAATAAAAAGAAATTCATATATAGGCAAAGATAGTATGTAAAGCAACAAAAAAATACAAATTATCATCCCAGGAATGACAGACTTATATAGGACATCAACAATATATGACAATAGAATAATAATTTGAGAGTATTGAAGAAATATATTGCAGCCAATTATTGTAAGCCCAGTTAAAAGTATCTTTCCAGACTAATGGTTTGAAAATGTCTTTCTGCCTTTCTCGATGCCCGGCCATCTTGGCGGCTGCTCTTGGTTGGGGCCTATCCCACACCTGATGCAGGAAGATGGTGGTGAAAACGCCCATAGAATTGATTAACTCCAGGATCCAGCTCACTATGTAAAGTGGAAAGTATGTGCTGGGGTATAAGCAGACCTTGAAGATGATCAGACAGGGCCAAGTGAAATTGGTCATCCTCACCAACAACTGCCCAGCCTTGAGGAAATCTGAGACAGAATACTATGCTATGTTGGCCCAAACTGGTGTCCATCACTACAGTGCCAATGATATTGAACTGGGCACAGCATGCGGTAAATACTACAGTGTGTGCACACTGTGTATCAGTGATCCAGGTGATTCTGACATTAGTAGAAGCATGCCAGAGCAGACTGGTGAAAAGTAAACCATGTAAACTTTTCCTTTAATAAAACTTGCCAGAAGCTTGTTAAGAAAGAAGAAAGGAAGAAGGAAGGAAGAAAGGAAGGAAGAGAGAGAGAGAGAGAGAAAGAAACAAAGAAAGAAAGAAAGAAAGAAGGAAAGAAGGAAAGAAAAAGAAAGAAAGATAGATAGATAAAAAGAAAGAAAGAAAACAGGCAAATGTCTTTCCAGGATGAAGTCACATGCAGCATGGCAGCAGAAAGGAGACAGGACTGGGAGCAGACGAAGGGGGTGGGAGCTGGGGAGATGAGGAGAGAACAGGTTCAACAAATTGTGTTTGAAAATGCCAGAATGATACCTAATATTTTGTATGCTCATTTTAAAAAGACACTAACAAGGAAATCCTAGAGGATATAGTTGTCAGATGAAAGTCTGATATACAGGGAAAAATGAAGTGCAGAGGAAATGGGGTCATAAATTTAAATGCAGATTGATTACAAAACAGAACGATGAGATCTAATAGAGTAAGGAAAGTGTATACTTCTTGCAACAGTGACAATGACATGCAAGTTAGCTTGGCAAATGGCGCAAGAGGTCTAAAGTCTGGTTCTTGAGCAGGGGGTAGGTGATCTGGATTACTTTGGCAGAGGGGCTGTATTATGTATAACTCCTACTCGTAGAAAGAGGAAGAAAGACCATCATCCAGAATCAAAAAAAATGAGAACAAAAAAATTACAAAATACATGTAAGGAAAAAACAATATAAGATGATATGTTTTAGCACAAATGCACCAAAAGTCACATTAAATATAAGTGAAATCAATATTCTAGTTAAAAACAAACTTGACAAAAAGTGTTTATTTTTTAAAAAAATATTAATAGCTTGCATAATTATAGACCATAAGCCATTATGATTCCCTCCCCACCCTCCTCATATCTCTTCCCCCTCTCAATTAGTCTCTGTTTTGTCTCAGTGCCATCATTTCCTCCCATTATGTATAGGTATTTCCAGGCATTAAGAAGTCATGAATATCAAGGGTATCTGTAAGTTTGCATTGTAAGCAGTCCTACCCTTCCTTTGGCTCTTACAATCTTTACGCCACCTCTTCCCCAATAGACCCTGAGCCTTGGGAAGTGTGATAGAGATGTCCCAGTGCTGAACACTTCACTGTCATTTCTTCTCAGCACTGTGGTGTCTTTTGAGTTATCCCAGTGGTCATGGCCATCTGAAAAAGAGAAGCTTCTCCAGACAAAAGTGAAAGTAGCATTATTGCATGGGTATGCTTATTTTTTAAGTGTTTATAAGGCAGTTTGGTGGGCATAATATCTGTATTTAGCCAAACAACAGCAGGTGTTACTCCCCTAGGGCTCATGACCTCCCCCACAACGGGCTTTTGACTAGGTTTTCAATACCAGGCATGTATTCCCTCCAGTGGAGTGGGCCTCCGGTCCAATTAGAGAGCAGTTGGTTTCCCCCACAACAGACTGCCATTATTCCCCCAGTTGGCTAATTTGGCCTGGCTGGCCAGTCTTAAGGCTTGCAAGGTCTATATGACTTCTCTCTCCCACTGGGCTGCATGCTTTTTCCAGCTTTCTGTCAGCTGGTTAACAGGGAGGAGGTTTCTAGCACAGCTTGAGCTTGATTTCTCAGTGACCTGCAGCCCAAGTATATGTAGTCTTCAGCAATAGGGTCTTACCATCTCATTCTGGTGGGCAACCAAGAGCTTTGGCAATGGCCTGTAATACTTTGACAACCTAGGAACCTCCCTGGCCAACAACTCACTGGAAGGTATCCCATCCCTGGCACAGAAGTTTTTCTAATAACAAGTTTTTCTAGTAACAATCTATGTCTACTGGGTGTGACATTATATGAGAGAAAACATGCAGCATTTGGCTTCCTGGGCCTGAATTACCTCACTTAGTATGATCCTTTCCAGATCCATCCATTTCCTTGCAAATTTCATTTTTCTTTACTGCTGAATAGAACTCCATTGTATAAATGAGCCACATCTTCATTATCCATTCATCAGTTGAGGGACATCTAGGCGGGTTCCATTTCCTACCTATTGTAAACAGAGCCACAATAAACATGGATGAGCAAGTATCTCTAGGGTAGTGACTAAAGTCATTAGGATATATGTCAAGGAATGGTATAGCTGGGTCATAAGGTAAATCTATTTTCAGCTGTCTCAGGAACCTCCACACTGCTTTCCACAATGGCTGTACCAGTTTACATTCTCACCAACAGTGTAGAAATGTTCCTATTTTTCCACATCCTCACCAGCATTTACTGCCATTTGTTTTCTTGATGGCAGCCATTATGACAGGAGTGAGATGGAATCTCAGAGTAGTTTTGATTTGCATTTCCCT
>PVHP010027773.1:0-23605 GCA_004024765.1 Zapus hudsonius
GATGCTTTCTGCTCTTGTAGTCTAGGGGCTGGTTTTAGCCTGGAAAATGAAGAGCTGAAACACTACAGTTTAGTTACAATGGGAGTGATGGGGGAATGAAGAGTGATCCTGTCCATGGGAGCTAGAAGAGTTGAGAGGCTGGCTGTTTAAGTGGAATCAGCCTTCCAGTTGGATTGGGAAAGTTGATGAGTCAGCAGAGGACTTGGTAGAAGCTGGTTAGCAGTGTGTCTTCTGAAGTGTTGGGTGTGAGGGAAGGATGTATTATGATCTCCCAGAGATGTGGAGGCAAAGGAAGGTGCACTAACTCAAAGAGGCCTAAGCTACATGTAGCCCTAGGTGTGAACTTATATCATAAGTGATATAGGGAGAAGGTTAATCTAATTAGTCTATGTTTGTGTCATTAATTTAGCAAGATGATTATTTTAGAAGGCTGTTTATCCTTTTTGCTTTGTCTGGGATTGAAGCCTGGAGGATATATAGGGTACCAGGTAATGTAAAGGTCTTACAAGCCCCTTGAGTAATTTTAGATGTCTCATTTCATTACCATACTGTAAAGATATTGGTAACCCAAACCTGAGTATTATTTATTTGACCAGAATGTACATCACTGTTACCAGTTACTTCAAATGCACATGGAAACTCCTCCACTCATTCCGAAAAATATGTCATAACTAATACAAATTTGATCTCTTTAATGAATGGCATATGGGTAAAGTTGACCTGCCAATCTTGGCTAGGAACTTGTCCTCTGGCATGGTGGGTTGGGAAATATGCACCCCGAGGCAACAACTTTTGGCATATATGGCTGTATTGAGTTACTGCATGGAGATCTCTGATAAGAGAGGAATCTTCAATTAGTTATGAAAGGAGGTTAGCTAGAGGGCAATGGCCCACATGGTATTGGTCATGATGGGCTGTTAAGATATCAACTTTTTCCTTTTTAGGCAAAATTGTTTTCCATCCTTCAGTAAATTAGTCTTGATTTAAAGTAGCATCTTCTTTGGGTAGCCTTAATTTTGTTTTCTTCTGAACAGTAGAGTAGAAGGGAGGATTAAATATCAAATCAATGAGGAGAGGGCAGAAGTGTGTGGCTTGAAAACTTGCATCCTCATCAGCTTTATAATTCCTTCTCCTAATGAGAGAATCCTGCCTCTAGTGCCCCTTACAATGGAGAATGGCTGAGAAACAGCCCATAATTGTAATGTTAGGGTATCACTGAGAATAGGTGACCCCTTGGAAAGTAGGAAGCCTTTCTCCACATAAATGGTAGCATGAGAGTTAAAAACATATTTTGAATCTGTATAAATGTTAATTGACAAGCCTCTAGCCAGAATGAAGGCTCTGGTTAGTGCAACAAGCTCTGCTTGCTGTGAAGACCTCCAGGCAGGAGAGGCCCTGAGTTCAAGGTGGAGTCTGAGATGGCTACAACATACCCTGTCCACTGGATGAGCTCCCACCTATGAACTATGTCAGGGCTGGAGAGGGCAGCACAGAGTCAGACATGCCTGAAACGGGATTAAGAAGATGATCTAACATTTCAGAGAAATCATGAAAAGGCGTGTTTTTTGCTTTGTACTTTGTTTTCCAAGGTAGGGTCACTCTCTAGTCCAGGCGGACTAGAACTTACTCTGTAGCCTAAGCTGGTTTTAAACTCATGGCCATCATCCTTCCTCAGCCTCATGAGTGCTGGCATTACATGGAAGAGGAGATCAATGGCCCTGCACATTCCTTCAGGAGAGATGGAAAGAAAATTGGCCCACCTACAACTGTGACATTCATGCTGGGTTCAGGCTTGGTGGAGCTTTTCTGAGCCAGCTTCAGTCTTCAGTGCTCATCCCTAAGCAGCTAGGAAAGAGAATACCAGCTCCAAGTTAGGGTTTGGATATGCTGGTCTTTGCCTATGGGGCTCATAGACAGACTGATTTCCAATGTCCCTTAACTTTGCACACAGGTCACGGACCTCAGAGGAGCTCACCCTCATGGCTATACCTGCAGCAAGGTCCCAACAGTAGTCTGCTAGAAGGAAAAGAAATTCTTTGAGTATGCCTTAAGTTATCAGCATTGGTTATTTGGCATGATCCTGCCTCCATTTTTAGTTTTTATTCTCTTCCTCTCTATTATTAAAGACCTTAAAGGTTGTTGCCGTAATAATGTCTTTTTGAGGGGTTTATGGAACTTCCTATAATCTTTGAAGCTTTTTTGTTCATGTCTGGGAAAGACCAGGATATGAAATGTTTGTATAAAAAACCTTCCATCTTCCATGTTAGGGTCTAGGTTCATATATCTGATGAGGGCCTCTGAAAGGCAGCTCATAAAAATTGATGGGCTTTAGTCAACTTTCTGTTTAATATTTTTTGTTATCTTACCATAGTTTACTGCCGGGCTCTGCTTCACAGCCTCAATTAAACAGGCTAGAAAGCTAGACATCACTAGAAAATAAGGAAAGTTTGGTTGGCATTGTAGACAGCTTCACATGGCTGGGATGAACATCCAATGCAGACACAGTTTATAGGAAGAAGGGGTTTATTTCAAGTTTTCAGATCTAGGGGACATTCCATCAATAGCAGGAGAAGCTGGTTACATCCATAGATCCAAGAAGAGAGCAAAACAATAGCAAGCAAAACACTAAAACCAGCATACAGAATCCAGCACCAGAACACAGAAACCAGCACCAGCACATAGGAACCAGCAGCAAGAAGGATGCTGGAAGAGCTCAAAGTTCTCTTACACCTTTGTGCTGGAATTCAGGTCCACCCTGTTATAATCCTACACCACTGGGATGAATCTCCAAACCAGGCACAGTTTATGAGACGAAAGGATTTATTGAAGCTACAGATCCAGGGGAAGTTTTGTAATGGTGAAAGAGGCTGGTCCTCTTTCACAGGTCCAAATAGAGAGAGAGATCCATCACCAGCACCACACATACAATAGCAAACAGGCAGGGAGAAAAGAGAAGTTTTCTTCCCCCTTTATATAGCTTTGGGGAGGATTCTTACAACACTTTCCCAGACTTGTTGACTCCCTGCATGTCTGGAATTTCCTTCCTGCATGGCCCTCCCAGGAAAGGATATTTGTTTTTAGCTCCCCTGAGCCTTCTTAATCCTGCCCCCTACTAGGGGGCTGCTTTCCTGTGATCAACATCAGAGACCCACCCAAGATTACTAAAAATGTCAAGTTGACAATAAAACTTAACCATCACAAGTCTACCCCTTGTCAACTTGTCATCAAACCGTATCTTCTTACATCATACTTAATTTCCAAACGAAGATAGTAACAAGATCACAATTCCACCTAACATGATATAACTGTCCCACATACAACTGGAAACACATAATCTCTCCCCCCAAACACAACTGTGAGTTCTATAAAATCAAAACATTTTAACATATAATGGCACAGAGTAAACATTTCCAACTGATATGAGGCATAACAATGAGAGCTTGGGCCAATGTAAACTCAACACCATTAGGCAAACATCAAACATCTGCAGTTCAAGTCCAATATCACAACCAGTCCAATTCCTCATCTCCAGCTTGGCTGAGTAGTCAGGGAAAACTTCCATTCCTAGCACACAGTGCTCCACAGTAGCCCTTTTACTGTCCTGGTCTATCCAAAACATCTACAGGTCACCATTGTAAACCACAGTCCATCTTCCAATGGCTTCACTTGCCGATCAGCAACTTCATGCCCTGTTCCATATACTGCAACACAGCAGCAGCTCCTGGACCCATGTGCACTTCGTGACCCACTCCATGCATGCATTTCTCATGCCTCCAAAAGCAATACCAGGTATGCAGGACACAGTCATGTTGTTAATTCAGAAACAAAATAAATCATGACCTTGTAGAGCAAGTTCCTTCCTTTCAGCTATCTCTGTCCAAAAGAGTTTGCACAGTTTTTCATTTAGTCCTTCCTGGGTGGAAACACCTCAGGCATCCTTTCCATTGCTTCAATGTAGAGCCTTGACTCATCTTCTTTAGGGTTGTTAATGTGTTAATAATATCAGCTGTAGTAACCTAAAGCCAGTCTCTGTGCCAGTAAGTAAGTAAGCCAGTAAGTGAAACTTGCTTTGAGCTTTTTCAAACCTTAAACCTTAAAATTCTCAGGTAATGGACATTAGTCCATTACTTAAATTCAACCTTGACCATACTCTCTGGGCACGGGCAGCAGAATGCATCCATCCCTTGTGCAAGTTATGTCATTCCAACAAAATTTCCTATAGTCACTCCTTCCCTTTAAAAAGGTCACAAGCCAAGCCTCCAAATGAAATTCTCCCTACACTTTACATTTCCAAATTCTTATCAGAATAGTCCATAAAACTTGGCTTACCACTCTGAAAGGCATCTTTAGTTGCAAGTACCAAATCCATGTCTGTTTTTCCAGCACACAAGTTCCAGAAGATCAAAATGCACATAGATTCATCTTAGCAATATCACCCGAGTTCCTGGTACCAAAACAGATAGTTAGCCACATACTTCTGGGATGAATCTCCAAACCAGGCACAGTATGGGAGGAAAGGAATTATTGAAGCTACAGATCCAGGGAACTTCCATAACAGTGAAAGAGGCTGGCCCCCTTTCACAGGTCCAAGCAGAGAGAGAAACCCATCACCAGCACCACACACACAACAGCAAACAGGCAGCATGAAGAGAGACATTTTCTTCCCCCTTTTTATAGCTTTAGGGCAGGGTCTTACAATCCTTTCCTTGACTTGTTGACTCCCTGAGTGTCTGGAATTTCCTTCCTGCACGGTCCTCCTAGGAAAGGAAATTTGTTTCTAGCTCCCCTGAGCCTCCTTATACTCTGCTGCCTACTGAGTGGGCTGCCTTCCTGTGAACATCAGAGACCCACCCAAGATTACTAAAGAGGTCAAATTGACAACAAAACCATTACACACCCTCTGCGACACCTTAGGGCTAGACTCCAAAATCCACCCCCAGTGACACTTCCATTAGCCAGCTAGCTGGAAATCCAAGTTACAAGTTTATTTTAACACCTGAGTCAATGGGGCACATGCATTCTAACTACCACAGTTGGCAATTGCACTTAGGGAACCACCTTATTCCCAGAGGGGTGGCAGTGGAGATATGAAGGCTACAGTTGAGTCCCAGATGTGCCCTTTGTCCTCCAATGTGGAGGTGAATGTTATAATGATGTAAACATCTTGAAAAGTCAGATTATAGGAGTGTGTGATGTGTTGAAATTCCTCAGTATAATCTGTGGGGTCAGCAGAGAAGGAACCCAGACATTTTTTGATCTAAGAGAGGTCAGAAAGGCATCTTCACATGTGAGAATAAGACATGAACATTGAGGGTATTCTTAGTTCTGGTAATTTTCCTAAAGGGGAGCTAGGAGGCCAGAGTGGATATTGTGGAAGTCTAAGAAAATGGGATTTTTATCACGTAACAAGAGAGGGAGAAACAAGCTCGAGGAATGCAGCGTGAGGGGTATTGACGGCAGGCGAAGGGAAAGAACCTGGGTCTCCACTGCAGCCAGTCACATGAGGAGCAGCAGAAGGCTGTGACCACACTTTGTGGCAGTAGAGTGTGTAGGGAGAGAGAAACTGTCCTGGGGGACGAGAGCAGCTGGAACTTGAGGCAAAAGCACCTGGTAGGGGTGGGGAAGAGTAGTCAGTGGTGTAACGTTTGGCAGAGGAGTCTCCTATAAAAGAGGGCTTTTCTTGTAGTAACAGTATTTGAAAGGTATTGTAAGATTGGCAGAGAGAAAGGCAGTTCCTCAGATAGAAACAAGCTCTAATATATACAGCTTCTGGTCATTTCCCATTGCACTGTATGAAATTGTCTAAATCTATAAGAATTTTTAGGTCAAAGGTACCATCTTCAGGCCATCAACTGCCATTATCTAATTTAAAACCATGGTAAAACCATGCTGTAAGAGAAAATCATTTTTTTTGGTCTGATCTGATTTTTTTTCCCTTGGGCAAAAAACATTTTGAGATGTGAAAGGCATCTAATGAGAGAACCTCAAGATGGATGAGATTGAAGCATATATACGACAAGCTCTGAAAAGTCCATCAGGTGGGGAGGAATAAGAGATACAAGCATCCCCACACATCTTTAGATCTTTATGTGACGCAAGGTCACACCCAGAAACCTGACTCCTTGCCTAAGGGATATGTCATCTGGCTCAAAGCTGAGCACTTTCCAAAGATGGCAGATATACTGGCCATCTCACAGACTCAGCAGAGGAAAATGGGGACCATTGTGGCATGTGGAGAGGCATAGGCAAAAGCAGAGGAGGAGAGGAGGGAATGAAGTAGCTCAAGAAAGTAATAGATCTTGAAAGTACCTCTTTCCAAGTCATAGGACCCTTTGTATCAGTTCAAATTTGAGAATAGAGGACTTGGAGACAGAGAGTATCTTGGGCCCAAGATTTATTTAATACCAAGAAAGAAGATGGCAGGATTCAGAGTGAGAGAGAGGAAAGGAATCAGAACCACCTAGTATAAAAAGAAAAGTGATTATAATCTGTTTTAGGGAGGGAAAGGAGGATTCTTGCATTATATTGCATGGGGCACATGGATGTGAAGGGGGCGTGGATTGATCAGGCTGTCTGTGACCCTTGTTGAACTCTTTTGCAGAAGTAAGGCCTAGAATGTCACCTCCACCCAGAGCCAAAAGTGGTGGTTTGGAGTCGAAGTCCTCCTCTCAGTCCAAGTGCGGTAAGGATGAGTCAATTACTTAACAGTAAGTGGGGATTCCAAAATCAGAGAAGTGGTCTGAGTGAAGCTAGCTGTTGAGAGAGGGAAAAGGAGAGAAGCAGTAATGCTCTTGAAAGCTAACACATTCCACTAGCAAAGACAAACACAGAGTCAAAGGAGAGAAGCCAACTTATAGAGCAAATAGAAGCTGTGATTCTGATAAAATAGACCTCAAAAATTACTCAGAAGTGATAATGGCCACTACTCATTAATAAAGGAATGATTCATCAAGAATATATAACAAACATATGTAAAACACTAGGGCTTCTAACTTCATAAAAAAACTAAAGGGCATAAAATGTCATATATGTCCTGATACAATAATAGTGGATGACTAATACTTTCACTTTCATCTACAGAGAGGCCCCTCCAAGTGAAAATTCAACAAAGAAACTTCATACTTAAGCAATACCATATAGAATGCACGTTCTTCTCAGCGTCCCACAGAACATAATAAAACAGACTACATCCTCAGACACAAATCAAGTTTTAACAAATACAAAATAATTGAAACATTTCTCTTTTTTTAATTTGTGTAAATTTGTTTTTGCAATACTGGGGATTGAACCTGGGAAGCTGTGCCTGCTAGCAGAGCATTCTCCCACCGAGCAGTTGAAAAGAGTCTCTCAATACAGAAAAGCCCATGGCCAGATAGATTCCATGTAGAATTCAACTAAAACATTAAAGAAGACTGAATACCAACACCCCTTGAACTGTTCTATAAAAGAGAAAGGGAATGGAGACTACAAAACTTATACTGTAAGCCATCATTACCCTGATGAGGATAACTAGACAAGGATACAAAACCCCCATACACCAATTTCCATGATGAACCTAGGCACAAAATTTCTCAACAAAATTCATGAAAATCACATTCAAAAGCACATGACTTTCACTGAAAATATTTTGTTTGCCATCTGTTCAAAGTTCTTCTTCATTCTTCTATGTCCGTTCTTCAAACATTTGGACTTCTCGGGGTGTTCCAAATGTCTCTCATGTACCACACATGGTACTATACTTAAAAGATCCTATTTCAGCAGAAAATTCTTAGATCTGATTAACAACTCAACAAAGTAGCAGGAACGCAAAATCAATACACAAATATGCATACAATCTATATACCAATAATGAACTTGCTGAGAAAGAAAGAAAGAAATATTCCAATTCATAATAACTTCTAAAATACACTTAGAAATAAACAACCAAAGAGGTGAAAAACATCTACCCTGAAAATATTAAGACACTGAAAGAAGAAATTGAATAGGACGTCAGAAGATGTAAATACCTTGCATGTTCGTAGACTGGCAAAATTACTAACTAATCTACAATAGCCATCAAAACTGCAATGTGATTCTTCTAAGAACTAGAAAAAAAATTTCTGAAATTATATGGGAAAAACAAAAGACCCCAAATACACAGCACAATCACAAGCAGAATGAACAATGCCTGAGGCATGATAATAACTGTTCTCACATATAGCCATAGAAACAAAGCAGCTTGGTATGGGCACAAAACAGACACACAGAAAATGAAGTAGAAATAAAGCTGTCCAGCTGCAGTCCCCTCCTTTTTGACAAAGGCATAAAACACATTTGGAAAACAATCTCTTCAACAAATGGTGCTAGGAAAATATGAAGAAGAACAAAAATAGATTTGTATCTCTAATCCTGAACTCTTAAACTCAAAATGAATTAATGAGCTGGGTGTGGTGGTGCGCACATGCCTTTAGTCCCAGTTGAGGTAGGAGGGAACAAGGGACTGATAGTGAGGGGAGAGAGTTAGAACAATGTATACTGATGCACACACACATATACAATATACGGCAGTATATTGAAACCCGTGTTTTGTATCCTTAAAAAATAATAAAATAAATAAAATGATTAATTACATTATGTAAATTTTGCCTCAATTAAAAAAATGTTTTCAGTGGTGAGGTTGAGCCTAGAGACTCAAGATCATATGGAGTATATAAGTGCCCCTCAGTTATCTTTTTATTTTCTGAGCTACTAATTTGGTGCTTGATTTGAGTCATTCATGACTGTTCATTTTTAAGGAGTCTTTGGATATAAAAACTGTGGAATTTTTTATTAAATGCTCAGGATTTGGGCTGGAGAGATGGCTCAGCAGTTAAGGTGCTTGCCTAAATGTTCAGGATTAGAACATTTTCAGGATTCTATGATTACCAGATCTAAGGAAGAAAGGTTTGGTGCCCCAGTGGAATGGGTAACTTTTTAGTGGTCCCTAAAAGTCCCAGCTAAGCGGCAACTCCAGGTGCTGAGCGTGGTACTCAGTGGACAGGAGATTCCTAGTGGAGCACATGAAGAGAAGCATCACCACTGGTGTCTTTGTTCTCAAGTGTGCTTCTGAGAAGAGCAACTGATGCTGAAGTATAAACGCCATGGCTCCTAGAATGGTCATTACCAGCTCATGGCAGAAGTAGGGAAGACGAAGTGGCCTGACCAAAGCCACTGGCTGGCTGACAGCAGTGCTCAGTATCGACTCTCTCATCTCTTTACTTTTGAAAACATGTCTGTACAAGGAAGGGAGGACAGAGAGCGTGCAGGAGTCCAAGGAGACCTTACTGCAGCCAGCAAGGATGCAGAACTACACTCAACCACACAGCTGAGGAGGAAAATTGCTTCCACAGCAATTATCACCTTCAGACACTCCACCCCCATGCGTGCCTTCTGCTACTCTTTCAGAAAAATTGCTTTACCCTGCCTCCATGATGTTGCATGATTTTTCCTGGGAGATGTTAACAAATGCCTATTTACGCCAGAGAGCCCACCAATGTCAGACCAAAGACGCAATTCCACCCAAGTCTGGCTCAGTGGGGGTGGTGGCTAATCTCTGGTTTTCAAATTGCCAGGAGTTAAAATCACCGTGCAAATAAATTTCTGTCCCTGTCCATGAGGGATTTTCTACATTAGGTGGGAGGACCCACCCTAACTGTGGGTGCCCCATGGCTGGGTTCCTGAATTCCATAAAAAGGAGAAAGGTGCCTGAGCACTCAGCATTCGTCTTTTATGACTTCCTCCCTGCTGATATGTGATGCCAGCATTCTGCTCCTGCCACGCACACCCATGATGAAACTTCTCAAAAGTATGAGTGGAAATAAACCCTTTCCTCCCGGAAGCTGCTTCTGGTCAGACATTTTGACTCAGCAATTAGAATGTAACTGATATAATAGAGTTTATCATGGTTACTTCTCAGGCACATGGAACACTGAACAGCCCCACCTCAGCTCGTGGTCATGGAAGTTATATCTCTGGAATTACCTGCTCAACCCTACAGGCAGTTCTACTGAAGTCTCCTCTTCTCCAAGGATTTTTATATCCTATACAATCTCAGAGAGTAGCATTGAGTCCTGCAACTTTTCTGAGCTTCCTGAGTCTTGTGAACTTTGTTAGCATTCTTAGTCTTATGAGTACCTCCTTCTGGCCAGGCTGGAATGCTGCAAAAATATGGAGAGAAAATAGCTACACAACAGGTGGTGGTTATGTAGATGGATATTCGGTGTTCCAAAGCTTTGCACCTTGTCAGGGATGGGAGATGACACCGGTGACTACTTTCCTTAGGACATTGGAACTGGGATTTAGACCCCTTTGGGATCTAACATATAAGCATATGTTAATATATAAAACTGGTAGTAATAGAAGTTGTGTTATACAAGGCCAGGCGCCGAGAGACAGAGGATACAAGGAATTTGAAAAGAAAAAAAATTCTCATTTTCAGTATCCCATGCTCAGCTGAACTGGAGGCCTCGCTCTACGCTACCATGAAATTTTGAAAGATTTTCTGGGATGCTGCTACACCAGACCTGCAAACTAGACCCACACAACTCATTCCACTGACTCCTGCCGAGAATCTAGAAGCTGGATAGCTCAAATCTACATTCCCAGACTCCCTTGCAGCAAAGGTGGCCCAGGACCTACCAGGCACACATCCTGCAGGAGACCGGTGGTGGCCGGAGCTTGGTCTGTGGAGTAGCTGAGATGGGTGGTCTTTATCATGGAAAGGGAAGTGGAGTTTCTAGAAGAATCTAGTTATTTCTCCTGACTGAAGGATCTTAGTTGGGTTCATGACCTGCCCAGAAATTCACAAACTTCAAAATAGCCTATAATAAATGTCTTTCTCTAAATAAACTGGAGTATGTTCTGTATTCTGCAACTAGGAATCTTGATTTGTACAGACACGAGTAAAAAATTCTTTTTATTGATAGTTTGACTTGGGGAACTCTCATTTACAGGCAATATAGTCTTACTCAATAAAATACAACATTGATGCAATATAATTTGAATTGTCTAGTGACAAAAGCCTTTGAGAGGTTGAGGAGATGATTCAGTGGTTAAAGGCACTTGCTTGCAAAGCCTGCTAGCCCGGGTTCAACCCACATAAAGCTGGATGCAAAAGGCACACGCAACTGGAATGCCATATGCAAATTAATCAATTAGTTTTAAAAGTTTGAAATTAGTTTCTTAATATTTTTATTTATTTATTTGCAAGCAGAGAGAGAGATAGAATAGAGATAGAGAGAATGGGCATGCCTGGGCCTCCAGCCATTGCAAATGAACTCCAGATGCATGTGCCACTTTATGTATCTGGCTTTACATGGGTACTCGGGAATTGAACTGGAGTCATTAGGCTTTGCAGGCAAGCACCTTAACTGCTAAGCCATCTCTCCAGCCCCTGAAATTGATTTTTTATTAAAAAATTTTCTTTGGGAATGTTGCCAGAGGGGCTTCCTCTGGGTCACCAGTTCCTCTCAACTTCTTTACTTGGAACACTTCTTGTAAGCGATCAGCTGTCTTTAAATAAGTGAAAATTAAAAGTTGTAAGATTTTTTTCACCTTTGAAATTGTGATTTAATTACATTTCACCTATATGATCCATTTCATTAAAACAATGCTTACTAAGAATGTTAAATAAAATAGAAAGTCCCGTGATAAATAAGAGAGTCAATAATGCATTATAACCACTATTGTATAATTTGGATGTATGTATTTGTTGAAAGTAACGTTACCAATAAATTGGTTGTTTTGGACAGTTAAAAATATTCCCTTTTATCTAAATAATAGATGTGTCCACTTTTTAGGCAGCAATTACTATATCCTGTAGACTGAGACATCAAGACACTCAAAATTTCATTTTTCTTGAAAGAGAAAATTTCGTCAATTGAATCTGAGGAATATCGGATAGTTCAAATTTCATAAGAGAAGAGACTTAAAATAAAAATGTTCTGATATTCTCACCTGAATTCTGAGAACTCTGAGGTCTAAAGCATTGTTCAAGTACCTACAGAAAATTAGTAATAAGATTAGAATTAGAAGCCTTACCACTCAGCCCTAATCTCATCTCTCCACCACAGCACAGTGTCTGTAGAAGCAAGATTTCAGAGCTGAAACTTGGCAAGAAATGACAGAGGAAGAAAAAAGAAGAAGACCCCTCACCATGATAGATTTTGTATTTATGACCATGCAAGTAGAATGGAGCTGGGAACACAGCATTTTGCTGAGCTCTCGTGTGTCATTCCTCATCTACTGGGAACTATCAACTCCAAGGGGAGAGCATGAGTTCATAGTTCCATCCAGCCTTGTTACTCATCGCCAACGCTTCCCACCACACATGCACGAGGCCCCATTTCCACACACTGCCCTCCACAGAGATCAACAACTGATGTGTCTGAAGGAAATTTCTGCCAAAAGAACTTTCAATTCTTTCCCCAAAGCCACCCACTCCAATATAGGAAAATAAAATCATGAGAGAAGTATGTAGCAATTGTCAAAACCAGAAATGTTCACAATGGCTGGGAAGGATGCTGCTGAAATGAACAGGCCAACTGAAGATATAGGATTAGCCTTTGGTGGTGCCTCTGAGAAACAGTTCAGGTAAAGGGGAGAGAAGCCTGCTGCTGGGCACCTGCTCCAGGATCCTCCAGGAGCTTGATAAAAGCAAGGCCACCAACCAGCTTAGAAAGTACAGTCACTCCTATGATATATGAGATTCTTCCATCAGATTTATAAGACAAGAACCCCCAAAAGGCCACCAACTCAGCGTAAGCTCTGTGTGACTGAGACTGTCTGGCTCCTCAGCTCCTGAGTTACTGCCCACCCAAGACCCCAGAGAGGCGGCTTTGATGCTCTGAAAGACACCCCAGTTTCCACATCAGTATTCATTTGCAGCAATAAGAGGCCCCAAAGCACACACATGTTTGCATGTGTGTACACACACATGGGCTTGGAAGGCAAAGCGGAGAGTCCAGACCTCAAGATCCCCTCACATAGAAGATCAGAGATAGTAATGGACTTCGAGTTTAAACAGAGAACATGCATATATCAAAATAAGAAAGCACCCCAAAACAAGGCAAGAAAGTTTATGGACAAAAAAAATCCTCCCCACTTCCAGATGACTGGTAAATGGGAGAAGAGAACATGAGACACACATTTGCCAAGAAGGATCCACAGGAACAAGAGGAGTGAGATTTATACAAATATGCCAGGCCCATGTATGGATCGAATACCTAGATAGAGTGTGCCTCATCATCAGACTCAGGTGTGGGGAGAGACCTGATTGGCTGGAGGGCTCAAGAGGCTGATTCAAGAGGGGCCAGCCACCAGGTGTGCTAAGCTCTGGAAAACATGAAGAAGCAGGAAGCCTGCTGAATTGTTGATTGCAGCCATCTTATACCAGACTAAAAGGCAAGGAAGGTGACCTCCATGTTCTCCTTGGTTAGGGTTATGGTTAGGGTTAGGTTCCCTGGCTGAATGTCTATATATAAAAAAGCTACCTTGTTCCTATTCTGTATCATTATGACATTGGAAAGCAGAAAAATATCAGTAAAAGTGAGAGAGCATTGGCACACAAAAGAATAGTTTTTCATCAGAGGGATAAGCAATGTCTTGTGCAAGGTCTAGCTTAAAGGAATATGTCTAAAAGAAATATAACCCAGAACAAGGAGTGTCTCTGCTAGCTACAGAGATGTCAGGTGTGATGGTCAGGTTTTGTTGTCAACTTGATCTTTTTAATTATCTTGGGTGGGTCTCTGAGGATGTTTGCAGGAAGGCAGCCTCTCAGAAGGTGGAAGGATTTAAAGAAGCTGGAAGTAAACATCCTTTCTTGTGTGGGCAGTGCAGGAAGGAAATTCCAGAGACTCAGGAAGTCATTAAGTCTGGGATAGGATTGTAAGACCCCACCCTAAGGCTATATAAAGGGGAAGAAATTGTCTCCTTGGCCCCTCCTGTCTGTTTGCTGTTCTGTGTGTATGGTGTAGGTGATGGGTTCTTCCCTCTGCTGGGACCTGTGAAAGAGGGCCAGCCTCTTTCGCTGTTACGGAACTTCCCCTCAATCTGTAGTTTCAATAAATACTTTCCTCCCCAAATTGTGCCTGGTTTGAAGATTCATCCCAGCAGCGTGTGGCTGACTGTGGCATCAGGTCACATACAAAAGACAATACATTGGATATTTTAAAAAGCTAATATAACCTAAAATAATTCTGAGTCAGGGCCTATAACATCAAACTTGACAATTGCTGGAATCTGTCCTTGAGGTTTTGTGACACAGAGGTGGCTTCTGGAAGCCTTCACTTTCTGTCCCCTTTGTCAACACAAATCACACAGGCCTCACCTCAAAGGGAACAGGAGATAGTTTATCCTGGAACCAAATATAAGTGACCATGGCCCAGGAACATAGTTTAGGTTACCCCAAATTCTGTGTTTCCATGGGTTAGCAATTTATGACAAATTTATAGGTACAGAACGAATAAAGTCATAAATCAAGACACTTTTCAAATACACTGGTGCAAACCTCAGGTAGGAGGGGTTACAGCAAAGCCGAGAAATCTCCACCGTAGGCTTTGTATGCTCTCTGCTGACGTTCTTAGCCCTTGGGTCTGTTTGTACATTTCACAAAGGTCTCACAGGATCAAGTGATAGTCCCCAGGATGTTAGGCCAGATATTCCAGGAAGGTTTCAACCTGATCACCTGATAGTCATAAGAATGTTAAGTCAGACACAGCAGAGGGCTGAAATGGCTACGATGAGGCTAAAGGTGGCCCAAGGTAACTGGACACTGACTTTGCAACACGTGTCTCCATGATGCAGGAAATCTATCAGTCCATTCAGCCTTATTTAGTAGTATTTTGACTTTAAAATATACTCTTATGTTCTTACTTTTAGTCCCTTTTTTATATTTGTCTAATTTTGGTGTTGAACTTTTTCAGGATTGGGATATTTCTCCCCTCCATCCCTCCTCTCTATCTCTGTATATCTCTAACTCTTTCTCTTCCCCCTCCCTCTGCTTGTTTTTATTTTTCTAATCTCTTGTTCTTTTTTTTGTTTTGTTTTGTTTTTTGTGTGTGTTTTTTTAGGTAGGGTCTCACTCTAGCCCAGGCTGACCTGGAATTCATGGCATTCACTATGTAGTCTCAGGGTGGCCTAGAACCCGTGGCGGTACTCTTATCTCTACTTCCTGGGAGCAGGGACTAAAGTGTGCGTCACCTCTTGTTCTTACCTCGTCCTCTCCATAACATCGCTCTCTAGCTCCCTACTTCTTCCTCTTTTTGTCTGTTTACCCTAGCTTCTACTTCTTCCTTCTCCTTCCCCATCTCCTTTCTTTATCTCACTCATTCCATACTCGCACGAAACAATTTTTAACTTCCTAGCACATTGTACTGTCGTTTCATCATTTTCTATGATCATTGGTGATGTTTAATGGGTTGTAATTCATTTTAAGAGTGCTTTCTGTATCTTGTATGATTTAATGTTGCTGCAACAGCAGTTCATGTGACCTTTGCTGGGAGTACCAGGAACAGAACCTTCAGGAATAGGCAGCTCAATAAGAAGATTCCCTACTCAACCAACAGAAGTACAAATTATAACACAAAAATGCAAAATAAAAAAGCAAGGCAGCATGATTCTTCCAAAAGATCATAACCCCTCAGCTACTGAACTCGGTGATACTGACGTGGGCAAAAAGCCAGATCAAGATTTTAAACATTTTCTGGCAAAATAATCAATGACCTGAGATGAATTCACTCCATGTCCTAGAGAGAAAAGAAAGCATTGTAGAGAAAAAGTAATAAAATATATTAGAAATCATGAATATGAATGAAAATGTCTGAATCATGGAAGAAACCTTCAGTAAAAAAATTGGGATTTTGATAACAGACACACAGATAGGAATGTTTTGAAGTCCATGATTTAAATGACAGAACCACACTGGTAAGCATCACCAATAGATTTAGGAAGTAGACAAGCAGGACCAGGTTGATGAAATACTGCACTCAGATGTCAGCAAGTGCTGGGAGATGGCTTATTGGGCGAGATGCTTGGGCACAGGCATGCACAGGCACAAGCATGAGGACCTCAGTTCCATCTCCAGCACCCACATAAAAGCTGGGCATGGCAATCCATGACCACAATACCAGTGCTGGAGAGGCAGAGACAGCTTGTTGACTAGCTAGTCTAGATGAATCAGTAATTTCTTGGTTCAGTTGAAGACCCTATCTCGAGAAAATAGTGGATAACCATTGAGGAAGACACCTAACATCAATCTCTGGCCTCCAAACACACCTGCACACACACACCTGCACACATGCGAGTGCGCACACACCAAAAATGGGAAAAAAAATGAGCACAAATCTAGCATACAAGAACTCTGGAGCCATTAAACCAAGCCTCAGACGATACTTAAAAAATACTAACACGGAGTAGGAAGCATGATAACTCTTAATAATGAGAGCACAGGGAAGAACAAATTTCAGAAGAATGACTGAACAAAGGTGAGGAAGGAATTCATCATATCCAACAAAACTCCGATACTAATTGTGGGTAGATGGGAGTAAGTAATCCACTGAGCCAGAAAAGTAACCAACAACATGACAGGAATGAGCCCATTTTTCTCAATAATAATCTTAAATATAAATGTCCTCAATTCGCCAATAAAGAGACAGTGTGAGAGACTGGATAGAAAACCTAAATCCAACTAACTGCTATCTCCAAGAGACACATCTTACTGGTAAAGATACACCTAGATGGAGTGGCAAAGGGTGGAAAAGATCTAACAAGTGAATGGAAACCCAGTCCAAGCTGGAAGAGCTATACTAATATCTGAGAAAATAGACTTCCAATCAGTAGTCAAAGAGATGAAGAAGGCCCCTGGATGTTAGTAAGAGGAACACTTCATCAAGCAGACACAATTGTAAATACATATGCACCAAGTGTTTGGACTCCAAATTTCATAACACAAACACCAACAGGTCATAATAAATTATAGCATCTAGAGAGGTTATTCAAACCAAAAAAATCAACAAAGAAAGTTACACCATAGAGATATTCATAAGATATTCTACCTAACAGAAGCAGAATACACTTTTTTTTCACAGTAGCCCATGGAATCTTCTTTAAAATAAACCTTATTCTAGGCCACAAATCAAGTCTTACCAAATATAAAAAGAACTGAAACAATCTTTTGTATCTCGTCAGATGACAGTGCAATAAAACTTGAAATAAATTACAACGACAGAAAACTTAGAGATGTGGCACAAACATATGGAAACTGAACCATCCACTCTTAGATGACAAGTGGGCCACTCGAGAAATCAGGATGGGCTAGGGAGATAGCTTAGGGGTTAAGGGTGCTTGATTGAAAAGCCCGAAGGCCCAGGATTCATTCCCTAGTACACACTTAAAGCTGGATGCACAAAGTGGCACATGCATCTAGATTTCTTTTGCAGTGGCATTTGTGGCCTCTCTTTCTCTTTTTCTGTCTTTAATAAATAGATAATAAAAAGTCCATAGAATTGAAAAATAAAAGTATGGGCTGGAGAGATGGCTCAGTAGTTATGTGCACTTGCTAAGTGAGGGCCTGAGACCGCCCAAATTTGAACCTCTAGAACCAATGTAAGCAGCTGAGCATGGCCATGCATGTCTTGAGCCAATTCCTGTAGGCATGTGGAGACCAGAGAATCACTGTGGCTTACAAATGGCCACTCTGAAATCTAGTAAGAGACCATCCCAAGGACAAGCAGGCAGGTAATTGATGGAGGGGGACATCTGATGTTCTCCAGCCTGAAGATTAGCCAATGAGGCACAGCAGCAGGTGAGTGTTACATCAACACATACACATGCATACATGATGCATACCACACACCACAACACAATACTACACACACACACACACACACACACACACACACACACACGCACGCACAAGGAAAGCACAACTTACCAAAACCTTTAGGATACAGCTAAGGCAGTTCTAAGAGGAAAGTTTATAGCTGTGAATACTTACTATTTTAAAAAGATGAAAGATCCCAAATAAATAACCCAATGATGTATCTCAAGATCCTAGGAAAAAGAAAAGAAGAATTCAAACCCAAAAGCACTAGATTCCAGGAAACAATAAAAGTCAAGGTAGAAATTAATGAAATGGAGACTAAAATGCCTAGACTTGATCAAGCAAACAATTGGTTCCTTGTAAAAATAATAAGACTAACAAAACCCTCGTCAAACTAACCAAGAGAAAGAGAGAAAAGACCCAACTTAATAAAATTAGAGATGAAAGGGGAAGGTTACTACAGAACTCTTAGGAGAAATGGACAAATTCGTAGATACATATGAGCCACAAAAAATAAATCAAGATTAAACAATTTAAACAGATCCATAGGCATCACCAATATTAAAACCCTAATCAAAAGCTTCCCAATAAAGTAAAGTCCAGGACCAAATGGATTCCCTGCTGAATTCTACCAAACACCAGTGCTCCTTGAACTGTTCCGTAACATAGAAAGGAATGGAACCCTACTGAACTATTCTACAAAATCAGCATTGCATAAATGCCAACTGGATAAGGGCACAACAGTGAATGAAAACTATAAACCAATTTTCCCAATGAACATAGATGCAAAAATTATTGAACACATTAATTCTTGAACACACAAATTCAAGAACACATTCAGAGGATCATACGCCATGACATGATGAAGTTGATTTCATTCCAGGGATGCAAGGTTGATTCACCATATGGAAATCAATAGATTCAATTCATCATATAAATAGACTTAAAGACAAAATCCACATGATCACCTCAATCCATGCAGAAAAAGCCTTCAACAAAGTGCAACATCCCATCATAATTAAAGGTCTAAAGAAAATAGCATTAGAAAGAACATACTTCAATATAATAAAGGCTATATATGGCAGACTTACAGCCCACATGATATGAAAAATTGACAGCATCTCTTCTAACTCTGGAATGAGACCAAGGATGCCCACTCTCTTATTCAACATAGTACTCAATGTTGCAGCTAAGGCAACAAGAAAACAAAATAAAAAAGGGCATAAATAGAAAAGAAAGAAGTCAAATTGTTCCTTTTTGCTGATGACATGATCCTCCATGAAAAACACCCTAAAGATTCCATCAGAAAACTCTTAGAGCTTATTTATTTCAGCAAACTAACAGGATACAAAACCACCATTCAAAAATCAGTAACTTTTTACTGTATCAATACTAAATTTGTCAAGAAAGAAATCAGTTCAGTGGAGGAAATCCCATTTAAAATAGCTTTTTAAGACCCGTGTAATAGAGCTAGGGAGATGGCTCAGTGGCTCAGTGGTTAAAGGCACTTGCTTGCAAAGCCTGCCTATCCAAGTTCAATTCCCTGGTACCCACGTGTTAGGGTTTGATCCAGGTGTCCCCAACAAACAAATATGTTCTGAATGCTCGATCCCCAGCTGATGGCAATTTTGTAACCTTGTTAGAGCTGTATTCTTGGGGGTGGGCTTTGGGGTATTATAGCCAGCTTCCCCTTCCCAGTGTTCTGCACACTTGCCTGTTGCTGTTGACCACCTGATGTTGGCCAGAAAGTGTTGTCCACTCTCTGCTCATGTCATCATTTTCCCAGCCTTGATGGAGTCTCCCCTTGAGTCTGTAAGCCAAAATAAACCTATTCCTCCACAAGGCGCTTTTGGTTGGTTTCTTCTTTGTTGCAGCAACGAGAAGTGAACTACACCACCAGGTAAAGCCAGATGCACAACATGCTACATGCATCTGGAGGGGTTTTTTAGTAGTGTCAAGAAGCCCTAGAGTGCCCATTCTCTCGATGTCTCTCTCTCCTAAATAAATAATTTTTAAACCCTGCAGTAAGCCTAATCAAGGAGGTGAAAATTTTCTTTAGTGAAAACCTTAAGTTACCAAATAAAGAAACTGAAGACTTTCCATTCTCATGAATTAGGAGGATTAATGTTGTGAAAATGACTATATTATTGAATAGAATGTATAGATCTGATTTTTGACTAAGATATCAAAAACATATATTGAAGAAAAGATAGCCTCTTCTGTTGGGTCCCGGCCTGGCTGAATATCTGTGAGCTGTTTTAGAATATAATATGCACCCGGATGAGAGCCTGGAGCATGGTAGCTCATGCCTTTTGATCCTAGCACACCTGTTCCCCCCAGGAGGCAAGGGGGATGGCTGACAGCCCTAAATCCTGTTGTAAGTGCTAATAGCTTTTACTCCTGCTTGCTGAGTTTCCGTGGTTTTGTTCCTGCCTGCTGAGCCCCCTTGTGATACAATGCATCCTTGGATTGTATATAAAGTTGGATGCTAAAACAAAGTTTTGAGATTTGCTCGGGACACTTCTCCTAGTCGCCAGTGTGTGAGTCTCCAGCTGCACGTATTCATCTTTCCCCGATGGGGCCTGTCTCCTGCTGGCTGGTGAGACAGGCTCAATCGCAGGGGGCCAGGGATCCGTGATTGACTCTCTCTTAACCCAACACTCTTCAACAAATGGTGCTGGGAAAACTGGTTTTCACATGTCAAATAATGTACCTAGATCCATATTTCTCACCCAGCATAAAAAGTATTTCAAAGACACATGTTATATTAAAGGTGTGTGTGTGGGGGGGGGTTCTAGATGTAGAAAGGTTTAAATGGGGGGGTGGGTTAGGGGGATGGGGGAGAGAATGGGGTGAGTCAACCAAAACTAAGGATGTTTGAAAAAGTCATCTGCAAACCTACAACTTTGTCAGCTAATTTAAAAATGGTTCAAATATAAATAAATAAATAAATAAATAAACAAATAAATAAATAAATGGTTCAAAGACCTTCATGGAACACATGAAGTGTTGAAACCGCCAGAGGAAGACATAGGTAAAACATCCCAAGATACAGGCATAGACAAGGATTTCCTCGACAGGACTTCAATAGCACAGGGAATAATCCCCAGGATTAACAAGTGGGATTACATGACATTTCAAAATTTGAGGGTCAAAGCAGGAGAAAAATGATTACTTCCCTAAATAAACTCTTTGGTTTTTAAAAAGACACATTTGACTTCATTCAAAATTTGAAAGTTATTCCACAATCATATTAAGGAATATGAGTATATTATAGAGTAGTCTCTACTAAAAAAATCCAAGACTTTCTTTAATAAAGTTCATTTATGTTAATTGTCAAAAGATACAAGAGACTTTCCTAAAAGTGAAGAAGACAATCAGGGTGAAATCTTGCTGTTTATCTCAATTGATAAAGGTGGCTATTAACACATATGTATTTCAAGCCCAACTTAGCAAAATTAAAAGAGATAAAGCACTTTTTTCCCTTGAAGTGTCTATCAAAAATTTTCAACTGAAGCATTTTAACTGCAGGTAACAAAGAGAAAAATGTATCTGTGATCTTTAAGGTGATGCACAACTGGGGTCCCCCATAAGAACATCAGAAGCCGTAGCCAAATTTGATTGAGTCTGATCTCAATACCTGCTGGTAGAACATAGAGAATATGAACAGTAAGACCAACTAGGATTGAGACTTGTACCGTGATCACAATATTAAGACTTGTGGATGTGATGGCGAGTTTATTTTCCGCATAATTTGAAAACAGAGAGCTTTCTATGTTGGACAAATATACTTTCCTTATAACTATTTTACTGACAATTTCCATACATGGACGAAGGGTATTTTGATCATAACTTCTTTTTTCCTTTTATCCCCTGTCTCCTGACTCCCTTCTTTCCAATTAGTGCCTCTGTGATTTAGATGCCTTTTCCCCCTCCTCCATGACCCATGATGAAATGTTGATGGGTCCAATGCTATATAAGCCTTGTGCAGAGAATGATAGTCCCTGTGAGATCACTCCCCATTCTCTGTCTCTAACATTCTTTCTGGGCCTTATCTGCAATATTTCCTGAGCTTTGGAGGGCCTGCTACAGATATATGGATGCCTCATTGAGCACTGAGCGCTCATCAGTCACTTATGCTCGGCACGTTGATGAATTCTGAGGTTCTCCCATAGTCACTATAGTCTTCGAAGGAAGCTTCTCTGACCAAAGCTTCGAGCAGCACTCATCTACGGCATGGACACAAATATTCAGAGGACAACGTGATGAGTACCACGTGTCCATTCAGCAAACAACAGTGGTAGCTTCCCCCTGGGGCCTACAAGCTTCCCAGCCTGGGCAGCTCATTGGGTGGGTTTTCAGTACTGGGCATGAATTCATCAGAAGCAGAGAGCGGTTGACTACCCCTGCAGCAACCATGCCCGTGGGCACATCTTGCCTGGCTAGTCAGCTGTGGAACTCTCAGGGGCCACTGCTGGGTAAGACTGCTGATGATGGTTCTCCTCCATCAGCCTGTGGATGTTCAGGTAGGAGGCTTCCAGCTCAGATCCAGCTTGACTTCTCAGTGTCCTACAACGGAAGCATGTGGTGTCCTCAGGCAGAGGGTCTCACCGTCTAGTTCTGATGAGCACACAGGAGCCTTGGCAATGACCTATATTGTTTTGCAGGCTTCAGGGGCCCTACTGCTTTTAGCTAACTAAAGAATATAAGGTAAAAAAGGAATTTGGACAGAAGAACCCTGTGGGAATGGATAATGCTGCACCCAGAAGCCATAGGTTGTTAAAAGAAAATCTCAATGCAGGGGGTAGAATACTCCCTGAAATACTACATTTTTTATTAGGAGAACAGGAAATGGATTGGAAACCTTAATGGGGATCCACTTGCTAATGGATTGGTTCTGGGTCTCTACAATCCGTCTGTCTGTCTCTACATCCTTACTCCCAATAAAACCATGTCTGCGGATCACACCATTGTTTAGAGGAGCCAACTAAAGGACAATGCATCGAGACATTTAGAGTTATTTGATATAGTCTTGAGATGATGGGTGTCAGAATGTTGCCTCTTTATGTTTGAAATAAAAATTGAAAACCTTTTGACATGAAGAAAGAATCTCCTATTTACTACCCACCAGACATTTCTCCTCTCCTTTTTTTCTCTCAAGGGAACGTTGACTCTTGCATGTTGGTCTGATCCAATCATGGCAGCCTGGCCCAGGGGCATAGAGGAGGCTTGAGACCCAATTCTAGATGATGAGATATTAGAAAAGCCTCCCAGGAGGGAGACTGTGATGGATTCTTAGTTCTTAAAATAAGATACAAGGAAAAGATAGCTTCCACTTCTGCTCCAGACATTCCAAGACAAGAAAGAGTGTGGAGGCGATGGGCAGGCAGTGGGCACCTGGAGGTTGGCAGACAGAGGTGGGGAGATGGTGGGCTTTAACCTCAAGGCTGAGGCAAGCCAGGACTTCGCTGCTTCGGGGCTTTGTACTCTGTGAACCAATCAATCTCTTTATCTTTTAAGTTGCCACAGAGCTGGTGTTCAATTACTTGCAGCTGAAAGCATTCTGGGTGACACAGAGATCCCTGTCTAAACACACATGATGAGTTTTCAGGAGAGTCGGGATAAATCATTAAAGGAAAAGAAAATCCTAAAAAGCTGCCAGAAGGGAAAAAGACAGATAGTTCTCAAAGAAATGAGCATCAGACAAGCAGAAGACGTACAGCCTGGCCAGAAGCAAGAACACCATGGAGCAGAGCCTTCAAAGGCTGA